>CAUYPK010066312.1:0-55347 GCA_963574355.1 Loris lydekkerianus | reverse complement strand
GAATATAAATGTCTTAACACAATAACTAAGAAAATGCCAGGAAGGCTATGTTAACCAGTGTGATGAAAATATGTCAAATAGTATATAAAACCAGTGTATGGTGCCCCATGATTGCATTAATGTACACAGCTATGATTTAATTTAAAAAAATCGTTACCTGTTTCATCTCCTCTCCTTTGGATTCCAGGTTGCTCTAATGATATGGGTTTATTCAGGCCTCTCCAGAACAGCTGGTCTTCCTACTGGCGTACACACTCATGCATGGACACACAGTTACCAAGCACTCACAGCGTGCCAGGAAACGTGTGGCTTTCCAAGGAGATGTAAAGATACACAAAATGAAATTCCCATCAAGTTTCTTTCAAGTCTAATAAGGAGAAATAGACAAAAGAACAGCTAAATCTGTTACAACATGTAACACAGGAAACAGTGGGTGGAGTTGCAGGTCAGCTGCTGGGAATAGCTAGCTGGGAATGCTTGTGGAAGGGGATGAGACTGGAGACTATAGCTCACTATAATTTTTTATGGGTGGTATCAGTGCCAAAGGCAATCTTCAGTCTAGGCCTGAAGCAATGTGGTGCATGAATGTTTCTGATAATATTGTGGTGTAGGGACGGGACAGTTGACTTCCCCTGTGAAGGGCCAGATAGTCTTTTAGCCCTGCAGGCCGTATATAGTATCCGTCTCACCTGTTCAACCCTGCTGTTGCAGGGTGAAAGCGGACACGGGCCTCGTGTACCTGAATAAGGGAGGCTGCATTTCAGTAAAAGTTCACTTATAAAAGTGACATGGGCCCATGAGGTATGGTTTGCCAACCAGTGGTCTGGAGAAATGAGAGCAATCAATGTACCTGGAGTGAGCTGCAAATTGGCTGGTCGACGGAGTGTATTGAAATCTGGGCCAAGGATTTGGGGTGTTTTTATTTGTAATGAAAAGCCACTGGAGGATTCTAAAGGCACAAATTATCTGAAAAAAATAAATAATAAAAAATAAGCAACCTCAACTCCAGAAAGGAAGAACTGTCTTTTCTGACACCATTGAGGATAGAGTGGAATGGGGAAAGAGTGCAATGAATAACGTTATTATTATAAGTAGATTCTAGCAAAGGTGAAAGGATTCATAAATCACGTGACAGGATATCGTAACAGCCCTTCTCGGGGGTTAGACACTCAGTCCTTTCTCCGAGTTCCGTGTGTCAGTCAGGATCTCAGCAGGAAATGGAGGGAACATTTCAGTTGGGTAACCCGAGAAGAGATTAGTGGACAGATGACTTAGGAAGTATGGGGAAATCACCGGCACGGGGGTGACACCTTCAGCTCCGTAAGAGCCAACTGTTGGGGTTCCTGAAGGGAGAAGGGACGTGAACGGTTTCTGGAACCCAGAAAGTGGGAGTTGAAGTGGGAAATGTTAGAACCTTCATTTCGTGGTGATGACATCATCACCCCAACCTCACCCTCCGCTTCCCTAGGGGCTCCTGCAGGAAGAGAAGAGGATGTTAAGTCACAGGAGTGAAAGGGCAGGTGTGCACTTGATGTGAGAGGGGTGTCCAACCTGTGGCTCACAGGCCACATGCAGATTATTTGAAGCCCGTTTTGCTCATCTGTTGGTGTCAGCTATTGCAGAAAGTATGCATGGACCAGGTTGGACACCCCTGATAGTAGGTCTGGTTCTACCTCCACAAAGTAGGATGGGGAAGGTAAAGAGTGTCTCTGGAAGGAAAACCAAAACTGCCCAGTCTTGTGATGTGCCAGGGATGGAGGTGAGTGTCCTTGAAAAGCAACACGGCAGGGGCACTTACAGCTTCCCAAACACCCCCATGCTCCCCAGATTCCCTGTGCCAGGTGACTCATGGTACCAAGTCTGCCCTGTGCTGGGACTAGAAGTGGCATGCTCACTTCTTGGTCATAGTAGTTTGGGGTTTTTTGGAGACAGAGTCTCACTTTGTTGCCCTGGGTAGAGTGCCGTGATGTCATCCTAGCTCACAGCAACCTCAAACTCCTGGGCTCAAGCAATCCTCTTGCCTCAGCTTCCCCAGTAGCTGGGACTATGGGCGCCCACCACAACACATGCCTAGATTTTCTGATTTTTTTTTTTTTTTTAATAGAGCTGGAGTCTTGCTCTTGCTCAGGCTGGTCTCAAATTCTTGCGCTTAGGTGCTTCACCTGCTTCAGCCTCCCAGAGTGCTGGCATTACAGGCGCGAGCCACTTTGCCTGGCCCTCGGTTGCAGCATTAAAGGGACAGCACCTGAACGGGTGGCCTTCTCTTGCTTTACTGTGGAAACCTGAGGCCAGATGTGAGTGTAGGAGAAAACTGGAGAAATGGGTTGGAGCCTCACAGAGGAGCTTGTCTGGAGAGCTGTTGGGCCTGCCACGGACTCTGCATACACGAAGAATAAAACTCGGTCATTGTTGTTATACCACTGAGATTTTGAGCTTAATTTCTTCCTGCAGCAGAGCTCAATCATCCCGACTAATATAGTAGGGAGGACATATCCAGACTCAAGCACTAACCTCTTAAAAATGTAACTGGCCAATATGATTTTGCTGAAGAAGAGTTTTCCAGTGACGAGGCTGTGTGATGCCTTCAAGAAAGAATAACCACTGCCCTTGAGCGGTGCGGGTGGATCAAAGGAGTAGGGCACTGGCCCCATTTACCGGAGGTGATGGATTCAAACCTGGCCCTGGCTAAAAAAAAAAAAAAAAAAGAATAACCACTGCCCGCCAGCTGGACGTTTTCTTTCCACAGGGCTGTGCTAGGGCTGTACTGATCCCGGCGTCCGTGCCACCCAACGCATTTGATTATATTATTCATAAGTGTGCTTATTCCCCACAGTTCACTTCCTAAGACTTCCCTTTCAGAAGTTAGGTAATTCTCCAGGATTACTGTCCCTTGAAAGAGATCAGTTGTAACACCCGATATGTCCTAGAACTGAGGTTATAAGCATGGAATTACGGACTCTCCCTGTGGACTGTGGGAAGAGCTGGACTTCACAGTCACACACCCCTGTGATTGGTTTCACTCTGTCACTTGGGAGCTGTGTGACCTTATTATTGATTTCACTCTGCTGAGCCGAATTTGTTTTCATCTAATGATAATACTTTCTGAAATGGGTTAATGTAGGTATTTTCAGAACAATGTATGTTAAGGACATGGCACAGGTGGCTGCCTGTTACACAGCAGGGCCTAAATGGTTGCTGGTCTTCCTTATATTTGGCTGGGAGGACTCAGCTAAGCTCAGAGCCAATAGAATTTGCGCTAACCAGAGCACAGCACCCTCACATCTTCATTTTCTTTCTGGTTATGCTGGATGAGCTCGATGCTTACAGAAATCTGCAGGATTTGGTAAAGATCAACATGAGTATTTTTCTTCAGAAGGTATTCTATAAAGAATAATGTTCAATTAAAAGTGCAGGATATTGTTTGGGTGAGGCAGTTTGGAGTAGTAGCTCAGAGATTAGCCTAAGAGTGAAAAGATGTGTTTGGTGGCCCTGTCTCTCATCATTTTTAGACACATGGTCATTGCTGAAACTCCTGTTTCCGCCAGGACCTTGTATCCTGGTTACTAACGTGGGAATATGCTTGCTGAGCTTGTCTTCTTTCGCGGCCATTGTGCACTAAAGAGGACGGGGGAAAGGACATGGAGGTTCAAGTTCAAGCCACTGTTTCCACATCCAGCTGTGCCTTGTGTCTGAGTCAACGTTGCTAAGTGAGCACAGCGGATGGATAAATAGAAAGACAAGGAAAGGAGGCTCCTTCGCCATCAGGTTCTCCTGAGGACAGAGGAGTGAGTACTGAGGTTCACACAAGCCCTAAATATTGCGGTCATATCAGCATGGCGGGCTTACTGATTAGAGCTGTGTAAGTTTCACACCGCAAAGAAGGGAAACACGTGTGACGAGGCTCTAACTTGCGTGCTATTGTTTAGATCTACAACGTATGCACTCAGGAACTTACACACATTCTTCTCCCAAACGAGCCCTGAGTGTATTTATAGTTGTGTTCTGAAAATTCAAGAGTGAGGGGTAGATCTTTCTAGCTGGGGCCAGGCCTCACAAGCGGAGGTAACCTGCTCCCCGTGGGTGCAGGTAATGTTTCCAGTCAGGGTAGAGATTCAGGCACGTGGCTGATTTAACATTCTGCCACGGCACTGTCCCAAATGCACATAACACGGCAAACTGCTCTCACCTCGGATCCCAAGATAATGGTAGGGTTTGCCTCTGCCTCAGAGCAACCTCTGGCCTATAAGGCTGAAACTTCTGCGCTAATAAAGGCAGCTTATTTCTAAGAGCATTGTTCTTGCTGGCAGATTGGCTGCAAAATTATTGCTCCCTACGTCACTTCCCTAAATTGGCTACTTACGAGAGTACATGTGGGTGTGGGAAGTGTTGTTGTGTACTGTGACTGGAAGTAGAATAGGAATCACTCAAGTCAGGTAAGACTCTTTCATGCCGTTGGCAGCTCCTTCGCCTAAGCTGGAAGTGCTCCAACATGGGATTTCGCCATAGCTGCGGGGTATTTACTAACCCACACAGTTTGTCTTTCTTATATCCTAAAACCCTGAAGGGCAACAGGAAAATTCAAGTTTCTCTTTCCCTAGGATCGTGTAATTGGCTGTTAGCTTAGACAAGATCCTGTGACTTGATTCTGGGAATCTTCATCCCCACGTGTGGATTCAGCCTGCATCTCTAATGCCAAATGCAAGTCGAAAGAATTTCAAACATCCTCATGGAAAAACAGATTCAATTTCATTTATTCATAGGCATGGAGGCCCTTAATGAAAACACATCTTCAGTTGAAATCTTAGAAACCACTATTCTTGATCATTTCATTATAACGTCACTGTAAATATATATGTAAAACCCTTCCCGGGTTCCAAATTCACCCTTGGTTTCATGAGTATTGACATGACAGGTAGGTCCATGTTGGTCTTTTAGAGAAGACTTAAAACTGAACTTGGGTCTATGGGTTGATGAACTTGGTTAGACGATGAGGGGACGGGGCAAGTTGTTCTAGGCTGGCTCCCTGCTTCTGCCTCATGGAGCCTCTGCACCCAGCAGAGAGGAGAAGTGAGGTTTAATGAGGTGAGGGTGTCGGCATGCTGGTCAGCATTATCGCGGATACTTGCATTTTAGAAATGTCATCTACATTTTATAAAAAACAAAATAATCCTAATTTCCACATGTACCTTTTAACCCAGTTTAAAATATTCTTATTCTTGTGTGTACCCCCTTAACCTAGTGGGGTGCTGAGGATAATGAGGGGAGGTCTTGGGTTTTCCCACACTCTCTGCCCCCAGGATGTGGTACCTGGAGGTTTCATTCCCCGTCATTGATCTTCAACTGCTGAGCGATTTTAGCTAAGGCTTTTGATCTCACATCGGGTCTGAAAAATAAGACCAAGGAAACCAATCTAAATCTGAGTGTTAGGCCCCAAGAAATAGCTAATGTCAACAATTCCCCTCACATACAGAGCTGAGGGGAGGCAGTTCGGTCATGTACTAACTTGGGGAATGGGAAATATATAGCTGAGGACGGAAGGGGGTAAAAAGATGAAATAGTGAATTAAACCCTTTTTTATTTAACTTTTCAGAAGTTTAATTTGAGAAGTAGAAAAATACGTGATTCACTGTCTTTGATAAGGACGAGCAAGAGATAAAAAGAACCAGTGTGTGGTGAGTCTCTGTAGATGAGAAGAAGCAAGTTCGGGTCGCTGAGGTGACGCCTTGTTTGTCTCCTTGTTTACCTCACCAACCAGCCCTCTATCTACACGGAAGCGCCAGAGAAAAACCACTGCACAGTCATCATGTTGCCCCAAATACATCACCGAGGGCCGGCCTGAAAATTAACATGGAAATTAAGCTCAGAGAGCTCTCTCTGCTCGTGTTGAGCCTGACCCATCTCAAGCGCACACACAGAATTCCTGGATTGGGAGCCCTCGCTCAGAATCCTTCCTCTTCAATCCGTCAACCAGGTCGAGCAATTCTTAGAAAAGAGTCCTGAGATAAAAAGGACTAGTTTTTTTAAAAAATATATATTAAATACACGATCTAATAATCACTTTGAAGTTTAGGACGGCACCTAAAATTCTCCTGCGGACTCTGAAAAGGTGTTCCATTGCAGGGTTGAGGCTGAGGACTCTGCCCCTGTTTTATAGACAGGGTGTGCAGATTGGAGGTTCAAGCCCAGCACTTCCAGAGCTTGACAATTCAGAGCTGAGAACGTTCAAGGCCTGAGAGGAGGAACTTGCCTCAAGGCCTTTGAGGTTCAGTTCTGTGGCTGTGTGGCCTTGAAGCCTTCACAATTCTGAATTTTGAAGCCATCCTCGTCAGGGG
This sequence comes from Loris lydekkerianus, assembly GCA_963574355.1. Lineage (NCBI taxonomy): Eukaryota > Metazoa > Chordata > Mammalia > Primates > Lorisidae > Loris > Loris lydekkerianus. The sequence continues at coordinate 49,015 of CAUYPK010066312.1, read as the reverse complement.
AGACCCTAACCTCATTCTGAATGCTTTGACACTCTTGCTGACAAGAACACATTAGCTTAATTTATCCACTGGTGTGTTTTCCAGGGAGAGTTTAAAGCTTCTGCAACGATCCAAAGAGACGATGTGTCTAATTTGTCGTGAATCTACAAGGCATTATTCCTTCCACAGATATTATTGAATGCCTAGACTGTAGCTGTGGCCCAAGCCATGGAGTATAGAGCAGGGATAAGTGGCACCTTCAGGGAACTTACAGCTTGCGTTATTTTTCTTCAGACAAAAAGTTGCTGCGATTCCTGTTTTGTGTCAGTTTCACGTCATCTCCCAGGATAACGACCACTGCTGTGCTAACGAAGCTTAAGTCTCTTTCAGGATCTTGAGTAGACCGAGATGCTCAGATCAACTCTTTACACACTGACATGTGCCCCAAGTTCAAACTCTCCTGGGACAGTCCACATTAAACCAAATCCTCCTTACAACTTTTCTCTCTCTTGATAGCACAATATTCTTCCAGCCCCTGGCTGGGCGCTGTCCCCTCCCGCAGGCCTCCTGTGTGCTGTGGCCACGGGGCTCTGATTCCGCACACGTCCCTGTCAGCGTCTCACATGCCCATTGCCAACTCACCCGGCTGACACGTCCCTGTCTCTTGTCTGCTCTGTGACAGTCACACGGGGGTGTCTGCTCCTCCTTCCCTTTCCCCCTTAATTTTGCTGCCCATTGGTCTCCCCATAGCCCAGTCTCTTTCCTCATTCTCTTGCTCAAACATCTCCATTTGTTCCCTTCTATCTACAGATAAACCACAGATTAAGCAATCTTCATCTTCTGGATGTAATCTATATGCCCTTACCACTCAATATTCCACTCCTACGTATATCACAATTACCAACCTAGAGAATTGTTCTCTACGAAACATGCACTCTGCCGGGCGGCAGCCCGAGTGTGCCTCTGCCAGCAGTACTTTCTGTTTTACGTTCCTTTCCATGTCCCAGTTTCAGTGTTGGGTTCTTCAGAAAGCCTGTGACAGGCCTCTCCTGATAGGGGTGACAGGGGTCTCAGCTGTCCTCACCACGGTCCCCCTTGGAAACATGTTCCGTGCACTTGCTTTGTGTAAGGCCTCTGAGTCCACTTTTCACTTTGTCACGTGTCCATCTCCTTTTCTCACACAGCATCCTCCCAAAGTATTTGACGAATTAAGAAAACAAAAGAAAGAAGGAATTAATTAATGGCAGCTCCTTAGTGGAGGGTAATAAGATAAGTGACTCTGAAGTCAGAGCTTCCGTGTTCAGAGTCAGGCTTTGCCTCTGAGCAGCTTGTGAGTTTAGGCACCTTCCTTCTGCAAACCGATGGAGGGGGCTCAGGGACTTGTGAAAACAAATCGTCCCCAACCCCCTGCATTGGTATGAAACTATTAACCTCCCATCATTACCCGTAAAACAAAGATTGTACCAGTACCTAGCGATCACAAATGTTGTCGCTATGACAGGTGTGAAAGAAGAGTTCTGTGCAAACTGGAATCATTGAAAGAAGCTTCCAGAAAAAAGGTAGGGCAGGAGGTTGGATCGCAAGTGATGCACCAGAGCACAGGATGTATTATGTTTTGTTTTCCCCAGATTTGTTTTCTTCAGAGTCATCTTCAGCACAGAGTTATCTGTTGCCGCCCGTATAGACGGTGCCTCTTTTTAACCTTTCAGTCTTGTGTTCACTAGAACAGTAAAGCTTTCGGACCCTTGTTTTCTTTAGGAATTTTCCTCTTCCCTGTGGCTGGGCCGCGTTGTGAGGGAGGCCGTGAAGGCTGGGTTCAGGGCCACTGCCCACGTCTCTGCTCTCAGTCTGGGCTCAGCTCAGGAAACATCTGCAGGAGGCTTTGCAGCGACTCTGCATGTTGGACGGCCAGGTCTCGGAGCAGCTGCAGGCCCACCTCCTGTAGAGTGTGTGTGGAGAGGCCCAGGAAGAACTCGGGGCGGGCTTGTCACCTGGGGCGCAGAGGGCTCAGATGACGTGATCCCTTTGTCTAAAGGACAGCCATTCTTTGTTTTGTCTTTTTTAGTAACACAAATAAAGCCTCTTGTTTCTACAGTAATTAATGCCTGAACCTCCACGGCCCGACTTGATGGTCCCACCTGGACGCAATGCCTGGTCTCTCAGCCTACGAGGTTATAGAGCAAGTGGGAGACTAATTATTTACACAGCTCCAGCCTAATGAATAGCTTTGGATAGGGAACTTCCTGGAGCTGGCTGGGGGAACGCCCCACCCATGCAGCTTGCTTGTGGTTATTCTGAAATGCACTTCTGTGAGTCCCAAAGGGGAAGGCCAGGCGGTGGACCAGGTTGTCCTCCAAGGCCAGGCACAGCTCCCTCGCCTGGCACCGGCACGTTCGTAGGTCCTCGGCACAGAGAGGAGGGTATCTGGGTGCTGCCCTCAGAGCGTGGGTTCCCTGCACCTGCTGTTCCCTTTTCTCTCCCAACCTTGGTCACTCTCTGGGGAGTGGGTTCAGCTCAGGGTGGAGGTGAGGAAAGACTGTAGACAGTTTCTGTGCTCAGGAAATGAATCCTCCATCCCCACCTTCCCATGTGCCTGGAGAACAGAGGGCAGGTGTTCTCCCGCAGACCTTGGAAGCCACTAGTTTGCCTTTTGGTACCTGAAGGGTGGAACAAAGCTCCGTTTTCTGAGATGTTTTACTTTAACTATGCCAAATACACTAAAATTTCTTTCTTTCTTTCTTTCTCTTTCTTTCTCTTTCTTTCTTTCTTTCTCTTTTTTTCTTTCTCTTTCTTTCTTTCTTTCTTTCTTTTCTTTTCTTTCTTTCTTTCTTTTTTTTTTTTGTCGCCTTCAGTAGCATGCCGTGACGTCACAGCTCACAGCAACCTCCAGCTCTTGGGCGTAGGCAATGATTCTCTTGCTTCAGCCTCCCCAGTAGCTGAGACTGTAGGCACCCGCCACAAACTGTTGCAGTTTGGCCAGGGCTGGGCTTGAACCCGCTACCCTCAGTATATGGGGCTGGCGCTCCACCCACTGAGCCACCCTAAAGTGTATTTCTTAAAGGGGAGAAAGCTACCTTTGGGGGTGGGTGGCTTTAATGGTGGGTCTGCAGATGACTAGCGGATTAGAGATACGAAGTCTGAACTGCTGGTACTTAATTTCTAAAAGGTCGCCTAGACTTAGAACTTCACTTTCTTTTCCACGTAGATCTTCTTTCATGGGGGACCTCTGCAGTCAGCTTGTTTCTTTGATATGGAAATGTGCACATTGATCCCTGCTGGAGGACGGGAGCCCCTGAGACCTGCAGCTGGGGAGCCAGTCTCAGGTTGAAAGAGGGGGCCGCGTTCATCTGGTCTCTGTTGCTGCTTCCTTCCTCCACACTTCTGTCTCAAGTTTTATTTCTCTTCTGGTGTTCCCTTTCCTATCTCACATTCTTCCAGTGCTTAGGGAAATCTCTTTTTATTTTCCCCAAAGCAAAATAAACGAAGCCATAATACAGGTCGTCCTGCTCCTAAAAATACATGCGGAAGTAAAATGTGAAAAACCTTAAAACTGAAGGGCAATCTGGGAGCTGAATAATTCAGAGTGATGGGTAGATTCTGTCTGCTTTCTGAGGGGTGCTGCAAGGGAGCCGAGACCTAGGACCCTCAACCAGCAGGGGTACCAGGGGCCACAGCTGCTTGTCCTCAGGGTGAGATATCACGCACCTGCATTTTGAAGCTTTTACATAATGAGGCTAAAGGTTGTTTTTCAAAGTAGAGTATTCATCTTGGGAGACTACATACTTAATCCAGTGGTGGGATTCTAAACCGTTCTAGGGTTTTATTTCTTGGAATAAAACTGCAGGCAAGGTCTTATAACCATGGTGCCTCCATATGCCACATGTTTTCCAGGAAAATATTTGAAACTAGGGAAAAAAAAGAAAAGACTAGTCCCAAACATAAAAATAAAGCTATAAATTAATATTTTAATGTGCTTACTTTCTTAATCATCATGTCAAATAACCTATAGCAATTCAACACAGGTTATCTTTTTTCTTTTTTTCCAGTTTGAGTGAGGTATAACTGAGAAATAAAAGTTGAATTTAGTTACTGTGTACACCATGATGTTTTGATAAATGTATAAATTATGAAATGATTACCACCAACTTATCCATCACCCCACACAGTCATCTTTTCTGCTTGTGGTGAGAGCATTTAAGATCTATTCTTAAGATCTAAATTTTGAGCGTATAATACACTGTTATAGTCACCATCCTATAGGATAGATCTCTAGAAGTTCATCTTACAACCGAAAGTTTGTACCCTTTGACCAATACCTCCCCATTGCCCCTTTCCTCTGCCTCCTGGCAACTAATGTTCTAATTCTGCTCTTCATTGCTATGAATTTGACTTTTTAAGATCCCACATCTGAGATCATAAAGTACGTCTTTCTCTTTCTTAGCATAATGCGTGCAGGTTTTTTACCTTGTTACCAACGGCAGGACTTCCTCTTTATGGCTGAGTAATGTCCTATTGGGATATCTGCAAGTGGCATTGCTGGCCCATTTGACATAGTTCTGTACTTAAAAAAAAAAAAAAGGTAAGTAAAAAAACAAAACAAAACAAAAGGTAAGTAGTGACTACCAATTTATATTTCCACCAGTAGTGTGCAAAGGTTCCCTCTTCTCCACGTCCTCACCGACACTTATCTTTTGTCTATTTGATAACAGTCGTCCTATTAGGTGTGAGGGGACATTTCCCTGATGTTTTAATTCTAGTTTTTTTAATACTTAGTGAAGTTGAGCACTTATTCATGTACTCAACTGTTGACCATTTGCAGAGATTATCTATGAGCGATACATAAACCTCAACAAAATTTTAATGTAAGACATGGGTATGATATATGTTTAATGAATTATGATGTGTGGGCTCCAGCAGCGAGAATGCTTGAGTTCTAGGATGGTTATGTGACGGCCCTGCTAATTTATGAGCCACTGTTTCATAGTCTTGTAGAGGAATAGAGAATGTAATGGGTGAAACTCAGGTCCCAGATTAGACCTGGTATTCAATCTGGAATCTTTATATCACCTGGGACAAGTTCTTCTGCATCTCAGATCCTTTAGCAGGAAAAAAATTAGGTTAAGCTCAAAGGATGTTTTCCAAAAGAAGAAAAGTGCACAGCGAGCACTCAGCACATTTTAGATTACAGTTATTCCTCTTCCGCTGGCTCCAAATTGTGCTATATAACCGTTCTTAGCATTCTTCATACCGGGCCCTCACTGGGATGGAGGCTGCCTCTAGACATCAGATTTGTACATAAAATAAATAAAACCAAACTACTGTAGGGATATTGGGGACAGTATGAGCTTCAGGCTTTGAAGGAAATTTTAGATGCTTCTGTAACGTGAGCAGTGCCAACCAAATACAGAAGGCCTCCTGCAGTCTTTGGCTTAGAAAGCGATACTCCTTAGCGAAGAAAACCACATTTCTCTCTGCATGGAAATGCCATTTGGAATGACAGGAGGCACTTCTATAGCGTCTACATGTCCTCCTTAGGTCCCCGGGTCTGCCACGCTTTCTCACAGCCTTCCTGGACTCTCCTGACCACCAGGACGCTTTGCCTTACTTACTAAAAGATAATAGTGATACCCTGAGGCATCTTTTGGTTTTTATGTGTTGCGTGTGTGTCTGTCCTAGGCAAACTCAGTACGTGCAGTATTCACTATTTTAAATGCACCTGTACTGCTTCCTCTAACTTTCTGTTTATCTGGCTGGTTTTCAACTTGTCTGTGAACAAATTAAGGGCAAGGGTTATATATTTATCTCTGTTTTTGAAAACCAAGCACTGAGCCTAGGACAGAGTAAATGCTCATTAAATGTGAGTCAGATGAATGAATGAGTTAACAGAAAGCTCAAGTCTCAGAAAATTCTATGACTTATACCAGATTCTTCCATTTCCTAAACTTGCCCAGCTCGTGGAGCCACAGGCAACAGTAGATAATTAAATCTATTCTGCCATCAGGATGCTCTGGAGCTTCCTCTCCCCAAATCCTTTCTGCTCTCTTTCCTGCCACGTGTGAGTTCAACATACGATAATTAATCAGTGGAGTGCAGACTGAGGATTCAGTTCTGCTCTCAAATCTTGGCTCTTTTCTTACTGTCCACACAATCTCAGAAAAGGAGCAGGCATGAAATGGCCAGTCCATAGCAGTGCTGGCTGTTACAGTGTCAGGTGCTCAGGAACTGGGCTCTTCTTGAACCGTTGTGTCTACAGTGCCCAGAACACTGCCTGACCGTGGATCTCATTCACACCTGCCATTGAAAACGCTGCTGCCGACGGTGTCAGCTGGGGAGTTTAGCCTCTGATGTGATCAGACACCTTCCCAATATGCGCACTCAGCTGGACGGGTCCACAGCTTCCTGACCACCAGTCTTCCTCCCTCCAACTCACTTTTCACTCAAGAATCGAGGTGTCTCTTCATTGTGAGCATAATCCCGCCATTCCCTTTATTAAGTCTTTAATGGCTCTCTAATCCCTTCAGGGTAAAGGCCGTGCTCTCTGGCATGGTACATAAGGCCTCTGGTGACCTTGGCTGTGCCCCCGGAGCCAGCCAGGCTGCACGTCACATGTCTCTCCCCACAGCCTGAGACCTCTCTGTCCTCTGCCCCCGTGGCTGCCCCATCCGCTAAGTCTGCCCAGTTCTTCGCCTACACCTCAGGTCATCAGGACAAACTGGCCTCTGACATAGCATCTGTGAAAACATTCTCAATGCAGTCCTCGTCCACCCAGACAAGTCTAGTCTCCTTGAGCACATCTTTATTTTGTGTGTGTGGGTATTTTTTGATTCACTCCCACGCTGGGCTGTCCTGTTTTTATTGTGTCTGTTACCCCACTGCACTATAGTGTAGTTACTGTTCAGGCTATTACCCTGCCACATAGTTCAGTGCCTGGCGGAAAGCGTGTTATGAATAAGCGTAGATTGAACCTGGGTACGTCTCTCTGTTGAGTGAATGAATGAATGAACTGGTGAGTGAATGAATGAATGCTCTTCCATGCCAGGTACTGCGTCTACCCAGTTTGAGTTGAGTGTCCTTGCAGGACACGTGTGGGATGAACAGGGGTTGTTTGGTGATGCTGCTGTCTTTTTTTTTTTTTATTGTCTCTTTTTTTATTTTTACACATACATGTGTTTATTAGGTTTCCATTTTTTTTTTGCCTTCACAAAATTAAAAAGGCTTACATTTTAATAACAATAACAATGTTTAAAATAAAGACTAGAAACAAAAACCTCGTAAAGAACGAACATAAATACATTCAGAAAAGGAATCAGACAATTGCTACATCAAAATATTAAGCAATAATAATAATAATGCAAAGAAAGTAACATGCACATGGTCAAATAAGAGTATGTCTATTTTTTAGACACACTTAAAAGACTGCATACGGTGCCGTCCTTTTTTGCATGACCCTCTCCCATTTTTAGCGTCTGTTTCTGCTCTGCACAGCTGTGGCCTTGGGGGGAGGTAAGAGGCTGAACGAAGAGGAAACTGCTCCCTGGGGCTGGGCTGGTGACGGCTCTCTGCCTGCTCTCCCCACCTGCAGGGAAGGGTGTGCCTGCTGGGGTCCAGAGCTCAATCCTGCTGTTTTATTCTTTCAAATCCAGTCTGAGAAATGGGATGTTGTCGTCTCTGTGGCTCAGATGTCTCCCAGGCACAGTGACGTCATGTAGTAAAGGGACCACTGAGACGGAGAGAAGAGCTTGCTGCAGGTCCAGGAAGCTACTCAGGCCTTCGGGGGCTCCGTCTGCTCATTTATAAGGGGAGGGCTTGTCCGGCCCCTGGAGCTCGGCGTTCCAGAGTTATATGATGATGATGGAGCTCATAAGGACAGTCACGTAGGAGCAGTGGCCTAAGGGAGGGGTCATGGGAACTCCAGGTCCTCCAGCCAAGCCTTTGCCTCCTGTGGCATAAAATTAAAGAGGGCTCGTTTGCTAATGTGCCTTATCTTGCCCACCAGCTCTGGGAACTAATCCCACCTGGTGATTGCAGTTGCTGCCTCCACGTCAAAGGAGATACAATCCCAGGAGCAGCTGCCCTCTGACCTGCCGGCCACCTGTGCATTACTCAGCCTGTCAGGGTCCCCAGCTGGGCCTGCTGCCTGCTGGGGCCCAGCAGTTAGGAGCCACAGCGGGACTGGGGATGAAGCAGGAGGTGCTGGGAGAGAGGGCGGGGTGGGGGACTCTGGGACTGGGGGTGCAGCTCAGGCCAAATGCACAGACATTTCAGGCCAAGAAAGTGTGACTGCATCAGGGACAGACAGGGTGGCCAGTGGGCCTGGGGAGAAGAGAGTTTGACTATTGGTACCCGGCTGCTAGGGAAAGATCATGGCTTGGCCAAACCAAACAATTGAGGCATGGCGCAGCCCTGGTTGATACGTTGCTGGCCCCAATCACCTTTGCTGTGTTTCCCATTCAAGGCAGAATCTGACTACAACAACGATCACGGGCTGCCAGAATCTCGGTTGCTGACAGGGCCAGCAGTGGGAGAGATCAGACATCACAGCTGGCCTGGGCCGGGGCCCGACTTAACGAGGAGCCTTGAGAGCTCTTCTCCAACAGCTGCGGGGTCCTGGGGCTCAGCACGGGACCCTTCTAAATAGGCCTTATGTCTCTCGTCTTGTGGCGTCAGCTCTCCCACCACACTCCTGGGAGGGCAGCTGAACGGGGAAAGATGGGGGAAATGGAAGCTGGGTGGGAGAAAGGATGTAGGCAGCCTCAGGACAGAAAATGACTGAGGCCGCACACAGCCACCCACCCCCACCCATGATTTTAGGCAGGAATTGGGCTTTTTCAGCCGGCTCCAAACCCTCTTTTTTTCCTTTTGAGATAGTCTCACTTTCTTGCTCAGGTAGAGTACCAGGATGTCATAGCTCACAGCAACCCCAAACTCTTGGGCTCAAGCTATCCTCTTGCCTCAGCTTCCCAAGTAGCTGGGACTACAGGTGTACACCACAATGCCTGGGTAGTTTTTTAGAGATGGGGTATTGCTCTTGCTCAGGCTGATCTCCATCTCCCGAGCTCAAGCAATTCACCTGCCTGGGCCTCCCAGAGTGCTGGGATTATAGGTGAGCCTCCATGCCTGGCCTCTGGCTCATGATCTTAAGCAAATTTCTTAATCACTCTGCCTGAGCTTTGGTCCTTTCATCTTGTGTGTTAGAAATGGAAGGAGCTCCCTATCAAATGAGGTCTGACAGCAAACAAACAACTGAAAACTTGGAAGACTGCAGCCCCTGATGCACAAGCTACTACTCTTTGCATTCAGCAATGTGAGTGATTTAATGTGTCACCCTGAAAAAGGAGAGAGGAAGGACGGGGGAAGAAAAAAAAAAAAAGAAAAAAATCCTGGAAAACACAGAAATAACACATTTCTGCAAAGGACATGTGTGCCCTCCCCGATGTCTGTCCACAAGGGCCAGGGTTTCAGCCTAAACTGATGACAGGCCTGTGTCCTTATCACACGGCCTCTGGGCACAAACTTCAGGGAAAGAGTCAACTGGGGACTGTGATGGGCAGGTCTGCACCGTGAGAGACACGGGCTGCGTGCGCGTCTCTCCAACACCAACTCCTCGGCTCTGAGTCTGAGCACTGAGTGGTTCAGACCAGAGCTGAGCCACCTGTGGCGGGTTCATCCGGCATGCAGAACCCTTTGCTCTTTGTCATGTTTCCCCTGGGGCAAACCGCTGGGCTGCAGGAGGACTGCTCAGCCCAGACACACTGGGATAAGTTGGAGCTGGTGGGCTCAGCTTGAGGCGTGGCCAGAGAGATGGTTGCAGAGCTGGTAAACAGGACACGGAGGAAGTTGGGAGCTGGGCTGGGGCCATTAGCAAGCCCCTCCCGCATTGTCAGGAAACGTGGGAGCTGAGGGCCGCAGAGCACACAATGATGGAACGGGAAGTGGCCTTTATAAATACCCAGGGGTCAGGGCCAGACCCGGCAAACAATGGGGGAAATGAGGATGGCGGGCGGTGGGCGTGTGAGTTGGGGGACAGCCAGGATGAGTCCGTCAATGACAATAACTGAGCAGACAGTGGGGGGGCTGCAGAGGGAGGTCTGGGGGGTGTACAGGCACTAAACAATAGAAGCTGCTCGGTGACTCAGTAGCCGCCACAGAGAGCAGCAGGGCCTGAAAATAGTCCACGCATGTCCCATTGTTCCTTCTAGAGCCTCTCCTGGGCCTCTACGTGTCAGAGATCTCTGTTTGCCCCACTAACCAGGAGAAAATGGAGTGTTGAGAGGACGCTGTTCCTCACTAGTGGGTCAGGCAGCCACATCTGCTTGCGTTCACCTTGGAAGCACCAAAGGAAGGGACAGAGAGTCTGCAGGGCAGGCTGCGCTCCCAGATCGGAATGTGGATTTACCTCCCTGAATCTGTTTGGTGTGTGGTTGGGAATGGAAGGTCAGGGTATCACCCCTCACTGCCTGGGGAGATGCATCTTTGGGTCTAGAATATAACTTTGCAAGTGAGATTCAATATTTGGAAAGCCATGGAAAAGGCCATAAACCGAAGTAGGACCCTGTCACTTGTATAGCATAAATTAGTACCTGCTGGTCAAGCAGGTGAATGATTGACTCTTTGCAAAGCTGCCTAAAGGACCTGGATTCTTCTTGTCACAGGACAGTTCTGAGTTCTTTCCACAATTAGCTTGAATGGGTCAGACCACTGAAATTCTTTAGCATAATTTCTGCTCGCCACATGATGCTTGTCTTTGAGGGACTCTGAGGTGCTAACAAAGAGACTTTAGATTTCCCATCTTTGCCCAGCCATTCTATGCAGAGCCCTGGAGCTGTGCCTTTGCCTGAGCCAGGGGAGCTAGCACACATCCATTAGTTCATAGAGCATGTGTGATTGCACAGAAATCAAAGAAAGAAAAAGAGGAGAAGTTATTGCCAAATGTCATTTTTAATCTTACCAGGTGTTTGTAACAGATTTCTGTGTACAAAGATATTCGAACCACGTGACGTGACTCCTGCAGAAATTGTAAACTCCGCAAACTGAATGTTCCCTGGGTCAGTCATTGTTCTGTTCCAGAGTGCTTCATCACCAATATGATTACATGTTTAATAGGGAAGCGATCCTTGAGTGGTTGTTCCTTTTTCTAAAATGTAGGCTTCATGGAGGCTGGCCCTGTGTCTCTCCTGTTAATGTGGCTTTCCTGGTGCTCAGCGTGGTACACATTGAATGCGTGGCTGGGAGACAGAGGGCTCTCCATGCCCCGCTATCCATGTGCCGTCTCTGCAAAGAGCCAACAGGATGCTGTGAGTGACCTGGGGCCTGTGCACATTGCAGGGGCCTAAGCAGAGCCCTCCAGGCTGCAAGTGGCTTGACCACAGTCACATCTTCAGGTGCCCTCCAAGGCTGCAGGGCTCTGCAGGCCCCGTGTGTCTCTGAGAGAGGGATTCTCCATCCTACCGCAGGTATAGTAGGGTTCTCTCGATTGGAGTCCCTTTGAGTGAAATGAAATATATATAAAACTCAAATGGAGGTTCTGTCTTTATATCTGTTTTCATACTTATGATTTGAAATATACATGTAAATGATATAAGCTTTGACTTTCAATGAGAAAAGATAACCAATGAGTAAATTTGCAGCTTGCTAAGGGGACCCTCACTCTAACCTTAACCTTCATATGATACAGGAGAACATATAACCAGGCGTGTACTTTCTAACAAGCAATTTTGTGTTAAGGTTTATCAAAAGCCTTACAAGGTTTATATTTTTCAACCTAGTAATTTTATAGTGGCAATTCATGAAAATGTAGACAAAAAATCATAGTTAAAGAAAGTTATAGCTTTATAGACATAATATTAAAAAATAGAAAATAAGTGTTCTAATAAGGGGATATTCAATTAAATTAGTAATACAAATGATAGAATATTATGATAGCACTGATTCAATTAATTGAGTCAATGACAATGTTAAAATTACTTTTTTTTTGCCGTGGTGTCACAGCTCACAGCAACCTCCAGCTCTTGGGCTTAGGCGATTCTCTTGCCTTAGCCTCCCAACTAGCTGGGACCATAGGCGCCCGCCACAATGTCCGGCTATATTTTGTTGTTGCAGTTTGGCTGGGGCCGGGTTTGAACCTGCCACCCTCGGTGTATGGGGCCAGTGCCCTACTCACTGAGCCATAGGCACCGCCCGTTAAAATTACTTTTATATATAAGTCAGAGCAGTGACTATTACTCGACAAAATAGAAAAAAGTGAGATATAAAACTATGTATAGAATATATTCTCAAATATGAATAAATACATACAAATCTAAAAAAGACTGAAAACAATGTTGTAAAATATTAGTGATTTTTTTCAGGCTGTTGAGGTGGAAATTTTCTATTTTCTTTTTGATAACTTCTTCTGCTTTATGTAAATAGAATTTTAAAATATTACAATATAATGAATGATATTTTATAATCAGTTTTTAAAAAGCTACTTAAAACTATGGGTTGATAAGTGCAGTTTTGAAATTCTACATTTAGGTTTCTCTATTAATCTTCGAAAGGAATAAAGACGCAAGAATGAATCTCTTCAAAAAGAAAAAGTGTGGGAAGAGAGGGAGAGAGAGGGGTGCAGTTGTGTAGAAGGAAATATTCTTTCAGTTTTGAAAAAGATCACAAGATGGTCACAACTATAACATACAAAGACATTTTAAATACTCCTAATTTTTTTCCTTGACTTCTGATAAGCCATTGAAGGAAAAAACAAGACATTAACAAGAATGGTCGTGTTGAATGCCTTTCGTGGGGACAAGGGAAGTCCATGTGACATCTGGCACCGCAGTGTCCACAGGCACAAGTGGCAGGTGTTGTAATGGTTTTTGATGTTAGCAGCCTTTCATGTAGAAGTTTGTTTTCCTAAAAGGGTGAACTAACAAACTACAAGTACACACCATGAAGATGATGGTGGCAAACTAAGTATGGATTAAGAAATAATAGTTGCCGGGCGTGGTGGGTCACCCCTGTAATCCCAGCACTGTGTGAGGTTGAGGCGGGAGGATTGCTTGAGCTCAGGAGTTCGAGGCTTGTCTGAGCAAGAGTGAGACCCTGACTCATGAAAAAATGGAAAAACTCATCTGGGCATCCCCGCGAATGCCTGTAATCCCTGCGGCCTTGGAGGCTGAGGCAGCAGGATGCCCACAGCCGGAGTCTGAGGTTGCATTGAGCTACGACGCCACTGCCCTCTGCTCAGGGCATAGGATAGAGCTCTGCCTCGACAAAAACAAACAAAGAAATAATAGTTAAGTTTGTTGTGTACTTAACAGGCACTAATGTTTTTTTGCGCATTATTTTCTGTAATCTTTGCGGCAAGCCCATGAGTTAGATGATATTACTGTCCTTATTTTAAAGATTAGTAAACGGAGACAGAATGTTAAGTACCTATATACTTGAGTATAAGCTGAGTTTTTTCGGCACAAAATTTGTGCCGAGTTTTGGTTTTTCGGCATAAATTTTGTGCCGAGAAAACTTGGCTTATACTCGAGTATATACGGTAAGTTGCCTGGTGAAGAGATCAAGAATTGAATCCAGGAAACCTAGTGTAGAGCCTTTGCTTTTACAACACCACCTAACCCCTCATTGATAACAGGTCTGCACAATTAGGAAGGCCTTGCATTCTTCCCCAGTGTTGGCATTCCAGTAGCTACGTAAAGAGGATTCATTCAGTAGGAGAACAAAATAGCACATTAATAGAGAATCGTACTGCACACAGAAATAGCTATATTTATTTGAAGACCTGAAGTCCCATCCAATACCCATCTTCTTAATAAATATTAAGGATGTCCTGGAAGTAGAGGTAATAGATTTACTCTCGAAAGATTGATATGTAAAAGTGATCTGCTGAAAGGATTAATGATGCGCTGAAGGGCCCTGGGATCTTTGATGGACTTACATAGGACTGATGCAATTACATGGGTATTTTAGAAAACACAATTTGATCATCTGAACCAGGGGTGGCGAACAAGTTCGACACAAAGAGCCAAAATTTTAAACTGTGAGAGTCAGAGAGCCACACCACGCAGTGACCTGCCAAAACAGACAAACACTCACACAAAAGGATATAATTTTAACAAGAATATATTAAACACATAATATAACATGCTCAGTCAGGTGTTTTTTGTTACCTTGTTCGCCACCCCTGAATTCTGAACAATGGCCAGGAGCCCGTAGGGAGAGAGATTCAGAAGTAAGATAGCAATCTAAGATGTATTGAGGTCTTAAAAGTATAATATCATCTTGGCTCTTCTGATTCAACAAATTTGTATATATGTATATATAAAATGCTACCTGAATTGGATGAGAAAATAGAAATTGGTCATTATATTAGTTTGGGTACAGTCAGGAAAGAAAGGGGACCCCACTCTAGCTGAGTGTTGTAATAAGTTTAATATAGGGACTATTTACAGAACATGTGGGTGGCTTTAAGAAATGCAACAGGGGTTGAGCAGGGCCATGAGGAGGCAGGGCCTTTATCACCCCCAGGCCTGATGGCCAGCAAGCAGGAATGGTTATTAGAACCCAGAAAAACGGCTGTGTGGAAAAGGATGGCCGATGGGACCCTGCTTTGTGCCCAGGATGTAGCCAGCCCATAATGACCCCCCAGCGAGGGGGATGAATACGCACCTTCCTTCCACTTCCCTTCATTCTCCTGCTGGTGTTCACCAAACGCCAAACCTGGTGGGCAGCCAGAGGTCAGGGCAGCTCCGTCGGTCTTGCCCTGTAAGTCAGTCTCCCTGGGCAGGTGTGGAGAAGGGAGGGAAAGTGAACCTGGAGGGGCACCAGGAAGATGCCTATCTCAGTAACCATTATCAGGTGGGAGGCGAGGGGGTCAGCCAGGAGTCCTGGGGTTCTGGAGACGGGTCTTGAGCTTGGAAAGATACGAGGATGTGCAAAGTGGGGAAAAACATGACATTGTTTGGAACATACTTTTGAAGTGCATGTGACAAATTTATGCACAATTTCTATTAGGTAGTTGTCTATTCAACTGTGGAGAGAGTGTGAGAGATGTGGACACTTGGAAGCTGCCATCAGTCTGTACAGGTGAGAGTTGGAACCATGCTGTAGGCTGGTGAGGACGCCGAGAGAAGGGAGCACTCAGACTGCTGGTGGGACTGCAGACTAACACAGCTTCTGTGGAAAGAAGGGTGGACAATTCTCAGAGAGTTGGAAGTAGACCTCCCATTTGATCCCATAATCCTATGGGATCCTATTCTAGACATCCACCCAGAAGAAAAAAAAAACATTTTATTTATCATAAGGACATTTATGCTCGATGGTTTATTGAAGCTCAATTCACAACGGCCAAGACATGGAATCAACCCAAGTGCCCATCAACCCACGAATGCATTAGTAAACTATGGTATATGTATACCGTGGAATACTATTCAGCCATAAAAAGACGCAGACTTTTGTATTTACTGGAAGTATCTGGAGAGCATCCTCCCAAGTCAAGTATCATAAGAATGGAAAAGTATTCACCATGTAAGGGTAGGCAGCACACTCTCTGGTTGAAGGGCTCAACTTGGACTTGCCTAACAAACGCAAACAATGTCACCTAATCATATGTCCCGTTATATTAATCTGAAATAAAAATAATAAAACCGTCTTTGGAGGAGGATACATCTGTAGGGCCACTGGAAGGGCTGACCAAAGGCCAGGAGATCTTCAACGTGTAAATGTGATGAAAGCAAAGACCCTCGGAAGCAGCAGCCCCTAGGCCTCCGACCCATTTAAACCTGGCCTTTTTCTGCCTGCGGGAGTCTCGGGTTAGTATTAGCATTATATGGCCTTTCACAGTTCCAAGGGGGAAGGCAGCTAAGTTAAAGACCTGAGCTGGTTTGCTGGATGTCTTGATAGAATCTGGGCCGGGACCTTTCCCCTTCAAGCCTTAGCTTTCTGGGACTGCACCACATCCTCCCTGGCGGTGTTGTTGAGGATAAATGAGATAACGTCTGTGAAGCCCCTGGAGAGGAAGCCCCTTGTAGATAAATACGCCCTCTGGTATTTTTAGCCAGAGGGTGCTGGGCGCTCAGGACGTGCCATTTAGCAATTCCCAGAGCCTTGAAAAGGAAAGAGAAAGGGGTGTTGGGGGCAGAATCGGGGGCACACAAGAAATGTTTTTCGAGAAATCCCTCCCCCCAAGTGTAAGAATACGCGTCAAAGGAAATGTGTGAAGATAAAACAGGAAGGTGACGGGCTCGCTGGCAACAGGGCAGGGTGGTGCCACAGGGCTGGCCTGGCTGCTGCTTCACTTTCAGGGGCGGAGGCCCAATGGCCTGCTGCCCCCGTGATAATGAGGCCAGGGTTAAGTGACTCTCTGTCCTGTGCAGAGTGGCAGGAAACATCTTCATCACCCATGACTCCTGGAGACAGCAGAGGGTTTGGGAGGGTGCACTTCCCGTCGAGATTCCAGAAAGGGTGCTCACCCTCCTCGGAGGCAGAGCCCGGCTTGCTGACCCCGCACGAGCCACGAATCTGCTGCTTAAGCACAAAGCTTTCCAGAGTAACAACAGGAACTCCGGGATGATAACTCACTCCGAGAAAGGCTTCATGAGAGTTCACCCGCTGCCTCATCAGTGTTCGCCCCGCACCCCCCACCCCATTCTGTAGTAAGAACGTTCCTCAGGCTCATCCCATGGACCCATGGGAGGGGGAAGGCAATAAAGTTTGAGCACCTACTGTGCTCCAGGCTGAGCTCAACATTTCATGTGTGCCATGTCATTTAACTCTCTCTACAAAAGGTGATTTAGGTCTTCCTGGTGCATGCTGACAGGTAGCTGGGCTGGGGCAGGTGTCTCAGGCTGAGTAGAGATAGATCTAAACCTCGTTCTCCTGTCTCCCCTAAATACGAGCAGCGTGATGCTTGGGAAGTCGTTTCACCTTTCTGGGATCAGCGTCTTTATTTATACATGGGAGGAAATATCTGCCACCTGAGATTATTGTGAAAGTTGATGAGAAGAACAGGCAAAAGGTGAACCTAGTTTTAGGCTAGGACTCTGTTCTTTCCACAGCTAAACTCAGAAGCCAGGCTGATGTGGAGTAGAATCCAGATGCCTTTCTCAAGCTGCTTTGCCCCAAGTATCCAAACTGATGCAGAGTAAAATTAAGGGATTTAGATAATAAGAATGTAATTTTATTTCCACCTTGGTCATCCTGCAGTTTTAAAAAATTTCTTTAACTAGAGCACGACCTCCGTAGACACCTCTAGAGATGTAGATCCGACTATTAAGTTGTGTAGGGCGAGCTCTTGGTTTGAGAGGCAGTGACGGCAGAATCCACCTGGGGGGAGGTGGTGGTGAAGTTCACATCCCAACCCTCGGCCCTCTCATGTTGACTGGTTTACTATCAGAATAGCAGTTACTCGCAAGATAAAATCTTGGGAGAGACTCATTTCTACAGAAGATGGAAAGGTTTTAATCATAGGAAGTAACAGAATGTTAGCTTTACATCTTTACAAGGGAGGAAATTGGGAGCTGGTTCAGTCCAGCTCAAATTCTCCCAGCCCACTGAGGGTGGAACTTGAGGGTTGAACTTGAGTTAGATTCCAGTTCCCTCGCCTAAGACTTCTCTTACTTCATCATCTGTTCCTTTTTTCATTTTACATCTTCTATGTCTTCTCTGAGTTCTTTTCAAAACATTTTCCCCTAAAATAATGGAAAGTGTCTGTAAGGGTGCTTTTCCCATGGAAAGTATTCATAAAATATTTGTATCAGAAATTGTGGTACATGTATACCATGGAATACTATACAGCCCTAAAGAAAGATGGAGACTTACCTCTTTCATGTTTACATGGATGGAGCTGGAACATATTCTCCTTAGCAAAGTATCCCAGGAATGGAAGAAAAAGTATCCAATGTACTCAGCCCTACTATGAAGCTAAATTATAGCTTTTGCATGAAGGCTATAACCCAACTATACCACAAGACTATGAGGAAAGGGCCAAGGAAGGGGAAGGGAGGGGGGAGGTTTAGGTGGAGGGAGGGTGATGGGTCGGGCCACATCTATGGTGCATATTTTTATCTATAATAAAAATAAAAAAAAAAAAAAAGGGGAAAAGAGAGTGGCTTCTGGAAAAGAAATGAACGGAGATCAGTAGGAGGGCCTTAATTCTTTTCCTCTCTGCTAATTCCTTTCCTGATGTTGGACATGGGTATGAGAAAACTGCTTCCTAGGACAAGCAGCTCTGTTGGGATCATGCGCGCAGATCACAGCCGGCACCCTGACCACAGAGCAGAAGAAAGAAATGGAGCCTCTTGCTGATGTCACCAAGCCATGAGCCCAACTGTGATTGGTTCTTTCTGCCTATTGGGTCTCTTTTTAAACAAATAGCAAGTGACATACATGGAGCCACTGTTAGGTTTTCCCTCTATTGCTACAAGAAGTATTTCTAACAATATAGTCAGTTCATTCCGCAAGCCTGTGAATTTCTCTCTCTCTTTTCTGAAATTCGTCAAAGTCGTATGTATAGGGTAAGGCAAAATGTCGAAAAAATATATAATGACATCAAATAACAAGTATTATCTCCAGCTCCCACGCCCTTCCTGGCAGAAACCACTTTTAATTGCTTCTGCTTTAGTCCTCTGATGGTTAGTACGATAATTTATGGTGATTTGCTCATTCTTCTATCCTGAACATATTATTTAGACAGTTTCTATTTCCCCCATACAGTGAAGGAATTTGTCTTCTACACTTCCACAATTCCCCATGTTTATGACCTTTCCTCTGGAGTTACATTTATAGATTTAAATCCATACATGCCACTTTTTCACATTTTTACTACATTAAATATACTTAAATGTAGAATTAAGTGGTTTAGTCCCTAGGAAAGGGAATGGAAGCCTCTGCCACTAAACCAGTCAAAGAAATATGTTCTGGGCTTTGAGATCAAATGGGTTCTTTCTTGACGTGCAAATTCTTCAAACTGAGGCCATTCTTTCGGTGTTTATATTTGCACACTGGTTCTTGAACAAGAATTTTTTTCCCTCCCAAATTGCTAATTGTCTTACAGTTTTCTTGAGAGTAGAGACACAGGGTTCTTCATTACATCCCTGAGACTACAGCTTGTTAGGCATACTATTTGTTGAATGAAAAGCACTTTCTTACAAGATATTACTCTTATAGGTGTCTGACTTCCTGTTCTGATTTGGTCAATAACATTCCTGCAGAATTATGAAAAGGAAGACAATGGAATTAACACCTTTTTACAATTCTCTAGACTCTTCTCTCCCTCTTTCTGAGTCAATCAGGTTAGCTTAATGCCTTGGTTAAAAGTGAGCCCGGCTTCGTGTTTGTCAATCCTCTGTGCTGTTAGCAAAGTGGACATGCTGCCCAGGATGGTAGCCAACCAAGTCAGATGTTAACTTTAGTTTTCTTTCCCTTCTTAGTTTGTGCTTCTTTTTTGAAGGTTGAGGTTTACTGAGGCATAACTTTTAGACAGTAAATTTGCCTTTGAAAGACATTCAATTTGATGAGGTTTGATAAACATACATAGTCATTGTTACTGCCACCGCAATCAAGATAGAGAATAGTTTCATCAACACAAAAAATTCCCTGGGTCCCTTCTGAACTCTCTTGGCTGTAGATTTCTTCATGTGTTTAGTCAATGCTACAGATCACTGCCATGGGTTTCCCCTGCTCTGTGTTCTCTTATAAGCTTTTCTACTGACCCTCAGGGTTAAAGGTCTGACTGTGGGTGCTATGGCTGGGACCCAGTTTCTTTCAGGGCAGGAATGTGTGGAACAGGAAGGAAGCAGTTCTGCAGTTCAAATTCCACAGTGTCTAATTGCTCTGATGCAAGAACATAGATGGAGTGGGAGGGGCCCCTGGACCAGGTACTTCATAAATAGTATTCTAATTAATTACATGGATTATTGCTGTGTGTCCTCCTTCTGTTTTTGTTTCTTGCCCTCTACAAATTTAGAGTCTCCTAGGACTCTGCCTTGAAGAATGGTGCCCACCCATGCTGTAGACAAATTCCAAATGGGTTCTGGGCCTCAGCTTCCTTTGCTCTGGCTTAACTAGTGATATGGTCCCATCCTCTTTCTTGCTGCTGAGAAATTCACCAAAATATATTTCTCATTAATGGCCATCCTTCTAGTCACCATGCCTTATTGCTTCACTGTCAACATCATGCGACTTTGAGGGAGTAGAAATGAATATATGTGCTGAGTGTGCCACCCCAAAGTGTACGTCTCTAAGGATTGAAGTCATAAGAATCTCTGCTCCATCCAGGAAGCCGGCAAGTACTCCAATTACCTGGGTGTCTTCTTAAGTTAAATCATTCTTCAAAAAAGGAACAAGCCCATGACTCGCACCACTGTGAGCATGTACTTTGGCTCTCTGCATTCTAGATGTTTAGTTGTTTAGTCTTTATGAAAGGAAAAATAAATAGGCTCTTGGAGGTAGTTTCAGGAAGCATCCAAAAGACACTGAAATATTGACATCTTAGAGAAGTTTAGTTTAATTCTAGTCATTCTGTAAATAAGCCCTGATAGTAGGTTGCTTCACCAACTTACATAACATATTTGTGACACAGATGGAACCTACAATTTAGTTGTTACTGGTGTGGAACCTAAAACAGGGTGGCTTCATCTGGGTCATAAGGAAATTCAAAAGGGACGCAAAACATTATATTAAAACCCCCCATAAAGCCTCACCTTGACTCCCACTAATATTTTACAAGAATTTCTTTGGAAAAGGAGAACTCATTTAAAAACAAAACTAAAATATCCATTTCTCAGCCAAACCATATCTTACCACTAAAATACCTTTCTTTAAAAAAAAATTTTCAGGTTAATGTGAGGGTACAAACAACTGGACTATAATATTTGCATTTGTTAGGTAGCATTTCTCTTGTGTGTTCCACACCCAAAGGTGCGCCACGTAGCCTTATGTTGTGCACACTAACTGGGAGCACACAAATCCTCTCCCCACTTCCTCTCACCCCCCTTCCTCAGACCCCCCTGAACTTGACTCGAATTGAGTTTTTCTCTTATGTCAGGGTGCATTAGATCATCTAGTGGCTTCCTGTTAGTATTGAGTACATTGGGCATTTGCTTTTCCATGCTTGTGATCTTTACTAAGAAAAATGTTGTTTCACCTCTATCCATGTTAATGCAAAAGACGTAAAGCCTCCGCCCTCTTTATGGCTGAATAGTAAGTATTCCATGGTATACATACATATACAAGCTTATTAATCCACTCCTGGGTTGATAGGCATTTAGGTTGTTGCCATTTCTTGTGACTGTAAATTGAGCTGCAATAAGCAGTCTAGTACAAATGCCCTTATGATAAAATAATTTCTTTTTTGTTCATCTGGGGAGATGCCAAGTAATGGGATTGCAGGATCAAATGGGAGGTCTGATTTGAGTTCTTTGAGGATTCAATCTTTCACCTTTCATCTTTTCTTGCTCCTTTAATAATTTAAGGGAGGTTGGAGAGGCTATATGTACAGTCTTTGAGTTGCAAAGAAAGAAGCTTCCTGTAGGCACAAATCTCTGGTGGGTGGGCTGCAGGCCCCTCACAGTGAGCTCTGGCAGTTATAATATTCTGGCAGTAAGGACTCCATCTCACCCAGGAGGGGATAATGAGTCAGGGCATCACAGCTTTCAAACCTCTTGTGAGGGGCTGCTTTCCAGCCAGTCCTGGAGGGATGGTGGTGGCCCCCTGAAGTCCCCTGGAGATTTGCTGCTTCCGGAAGAGCCCTTAGCTTGGATCTCTTCCTTGCTGAGCCTGGTATTTGGGCTAGTAAGGGCTGCTAAGTATTTGAGAGGATGAATGAGCTGACCTTCACCTTGCTCAGCTCCTGATAGAGGATTTTATACAGGTCAGTGACGTTTGAGTAAACCTCTCACCCCGCCATTGGAGCCCAGCCTGCCATTAATGTCTGCGATCAGAACCTGCTGCTTCACCTTCCTCGGGGCTCAGTTTTGTCATCTGTACAAAGGACATCTGCGACCGTGCCCACCTGACATAAGTAACAGACAAGCCAGGGTATTTGTGAGTTCTGCAGAACACAAAGCTCCCTGCAATTGTAGGAGATGTTATTGTCGCTTCCCTCACCCGGCTCTAGTTCTACGCCAGGCCCTGCCGGCCCGAACCAGCTGTTCCTGTTCCTTCCGTGACCAGTGACCCGCAGTGGCATCCGGAGCGCTGGTGCGTCGGTCTCGGTCAGTCCCTCGCTAGAGCCCCGCCCTGCCCGCGGTGGGGGACCTGAGAGCCAGGCACCTCTCCGGGTTCGCGCCTCGCGGTGGCGGAGGCTGCGCGGGCGGGCAGGTGGCCGGCTGCTGGTGTGTGCGGGACAGGTGCGGCTGCAGAGCTCTCTCGGGCCAAGGACGTGAAGAACTGGGCATGAGGACAGGCGGGGGAAAGCGAGGCCGCTGCAAGGCACGCGGATCAGACCGGCCGTCGGTGCACTTGCCGGCGCCCGTTTATTCAGGAGTTGCCCCTCGATCCCCCTCGGGCGCGTGGGAGCGCGGCCCCTCCCAGGACCAGGTCCAGCCAGGAGGCCAGAGGGGAGCGCGGCGCCCTCTAGCGGCCGGAGCGGTACTGACGCCGGCCACAAAGGTTTGAAAGCACTTTTGGCTGGACGTCTGGAGGAGTCCACTGGAGGATTATTCGTTTCTTCCCCCTGAAAGGAAAAAGGGGCTGATGAGATAAAAACAGAGGCATAAATGTAAAAAAAAAAAGAAAACCTACGAAAAGGATCATTCATCAGTGTATTTTAATGGTGCCTAAAATTTTAGTTTTTGGTCACTGAAACGTAGTGTGGCAGCAGACAAGACCATAATAAATCCTTGGTTGTCTAGTGGTTAGAAAACTAACGGGGGCGGGGGGAGACCCTAATGCCCCTTGCTGTGGTCGACATCCCTGTTGCTCTGCAAGTGTGGAAGAGTGCGGTCACCAGCGGTAAGAAGGGTATTTTAGGGGATTTCAGGGGAGGGATCTCTCTCCTATAAGAGGCTCATTCGCCCCATTTTATTCTCAGACCCAGTTCTTGTTCATACTCCCCCGTTCCCAGCTCTCAGGGAGGAGGAGGGAGTGGAAGGCTGGCAAAAGTGTATGGATCACAGTGGAGCTCGGGTGTTGAACCCCCAGGATCCCCTGGCTGGCAGGGGCTATGGTGTGTTCTCCTCTGGGAGCTCTCCGGCCAGGCGAGAGGGCGCAGAGGTCCGGGGCTGAGCGACTGTCAAGGGCGGGGAGAGACACGGGAGGGGGTGGGGGGGAAATTCTGCTTCGAAAGGTCTCCCGGATCTTGGAGTTACTTCATTTTCCGAGGGAAGAGACATCAGTGAGTCAAAAGATTTACAAAGTGAAATGAAGGAAAGAAACAGTTGTTAACCCTGTCCGGAAAGGATAATGTGTGATTTGACCGAGCACCAGTGTATTACAGGCACCTTACATAATTCTATTTATCTTTCCCGGCAGCCCAGTGAAAAGCGTCGGTTTTGTGAGTCCATTTTGCAGATGAAGAGACTGAGGCATGGTCTATTCACCACAGTCGCTCAGCTTTAAGGAGTTTTGATTTAAATCCTGGCCTCCATCATTCCAAAGCTTGTGCTATGATCTGAATGGGGAGTAAGAAAAACATACTCTGTCCTAATAACCCAATAGAGGTGTTATTTTAGTGCTGAAGGAGTGTCTGGGACCACCTACTTCACCACTTTCAACCCCTTCATTTCAAAGTTGAAGAGACCAAGGTTAGGGAAGGCAGGCACGGGATGCTTTCCAGGTCGGTCAAGGGCACCACCACCCAGCCACCCAATTCTTTCAGCCCAGGCCGGTCTTGGTGACTCTCCCTCACCTTCTACATGGGCTCCACCTATAAATCCTATAAGCCGCAGCTCCAAAGAATCCAATCCTTCCCCTTCTCACCCCTGAATTTTTGCAGGACTCTCTGAATTGGCATTTCTAATTCCACTCTTCATCCAGTAGTCATAGTGATGTTAAAAAATGAAATTACTTCATTCCTCTGCTTAAATACACTTTATACTATCAGATTAAAATCGAAACTCCCCAGCATAGCTACAAGGGCTTCCAGGAGCTGATCTTCACCAACTGACCTCACTTGGGTCCCTCTCTCTCTCCTGTTTCTTGCTCTTGCCACACTGGCCTCCTTTCTGTGCCTTGGGCATATTAAGGATGAGATGCCTGAAACGCCCTCCCTGGGACTCTGCCTGGCACCCTCCCTTCTCTCAGGTCTCTGCTGAAATGTCAGAAAAACCTCCCCCGACAGCCACACTCCAGTGCCCCCTTACAGTTACTATTTATCACATCACCCCATGTATTTCCTTCTAGCATTTATCATATTTAGCATCATCTTCCTTTATACTTTCTTGTTAATAACTGTTTTCCAAAGCTTAGAGCAAGGCCTGACACAGAGCACAGAAATACTTGTTGAATGAATAAATGACCATGAGTCCAGGCTTCTTGATTCCAGGCCAGCAGTCCCTCACTTAGCCCTCTGCACTCTAAGGCAGCTGACATACTTTGGAGACTGAAATAGAAAGGTTGTCCCTGTAAGCTAGTGGAGTCAGGATAAGGGAAAATTGGGAAGAGGAGAGAGAGCCTGGACACAGACTGAGAAGCCTAGGGATCAGTGATGAAGTCTGGGCTGTGACCTGGGCCAGGAGATCCAGTGAAGTTTCTGATTTATGCATAAATGTTACAGTGGCGTCTTATCACACATGACAGCAAGTTCCACAGCAGCAGTGACGGAAGAAAAGAATGAAGCCAAAAGAAGCAAGCCCTGGGAGGAGAAAGCAGTTTCTGGATAGCACTTCCTTCATCTCAGCATTTTTCATGAATTTCAAATAGTGGTCCTCATATTTTTATTTGTATATTTTTTGAAAAGAAAAATGATCTTATGTCTTTTCAAATAAGAAAAGAAAATGATTAAAGCACACTCCTAAGTTTTTCTTGCTATTTTGTCTTAGAAGTGTAATGGTTACCACCCTTATCTGGGTGACATTTGGAAGATTTCCCTCTACAACATTTTCCTCGCCATTTTGCTTAAAATTCCTGTAAGTAGCCAAATGGAGCTTTAAGAAGGTAGCAGTTAATGTCAACCAGTCCTCACTGAGAATTCACCACATACAAGCCCGTGACATAATACATAGACTTGATCATAATACATAGACTTTGAGAACCTTGAGGACAGGCTCTGGGCTCTGTTCAGGTTATTGTCTGAGGGTCAAGGACATGTAGACTCTCACAAAATATTTTCTGGCAAGTGAATAAATGCATGGTTACTCTAGGTACTTGGGAAGCAGTCCCTGTCTTCAGAGTATATAGCAGAGTTCAGTAAAATTTTTAAGTATAATAGGGGAGCAAATAGGAGATTGTAATATGAAGTAGTACAGGGTAAATGTGCCCCAAGAAGTACAGAATTTAGAGATATGAAGGAGGAAATTGTGGCTTAGCAGAGGGATCAGGCAGAATTTTATGCATAAAGTATCCTTATATAGTTTATAAGGGTAGAAAAGATGTGCAGTCATTATTGAATGAGTGAATGCTTTGGGGCAAAGGACTGAAAATTCCAAGCACAAGCAGAGGCAGGAAAACAGTGAGTGCAGCCTTCATGTAGGAGAAGAAAAGCCGAGGGTCTGGAGCACCACACGGAGGCACTGAGGAGACTGGAGGCCTTGGACCCGGACAGACTCCAGTGGGGTGTGCAAGATATTCCTCCGAGCCTTCATCCCACCTTGCGGGAAGTAAATTCAATCTGCTGTTTGGGTGCTCTCTCTCTCTGCCTCAGTCTCTCAGAGACTGTTGTGGTTCTTTGGAAAACAGGAGAACCGCCTCTAATTTTTGGCACATCCTAGTGGTCCATCCATCGAAGTTGTCAACAGATCCTTGAACGGCAGTGATTCTACTGCGATGCTCTTTTTAGGGTGTAGACGCCTTTCCTCACAGTGGGAGTCCTGTTGCCAGAGGTACAGCCTCCCCAGAGGACCCTCAGACGCCTGTCTGCTTCCCCAGATCCTGCCAGGAGAAGGACACAGGCCCCCATGTCTGAGGCGACCACCACTCTTTCCTGGTGTGGGCAGTCTCCTGCTCTCCTTGCTATACCTGTCTCTGCTTGCTCCTCTCCAGCAAAACCCACTTCAGGAACGCAGAAAACCAGACAGCAGGCAGGGATAGAAGGGAGTTTGCTTTCAGACTTCTGCCACAAACTTCCTTGAAGTAAGGCACAATTAGCCTGGCTGCTCACTTGGAATAGGGGAGGAAAATGCTGGTAACACAGAGCGGAGATGAATAGTTCAATAAATTATCCTACATAAGCTTACTTGTGTGGACAATGGGAAGGCACTGAAGGCTAACAAATAATATATGCATACTTCTCTGAACAGTTTTTTTCTTCCATTAGGTTAAGGACAGAGGGAAAGATGAAAAGCCAAGAAAATGCCATGAAGGCTACGCTGAACAGTTTGATGAGAGTATTTCAGATTGTATATGAAAGCAGCACATTGTACCCCTTGACTGCACTAATGTCCACAGCTATGATTTAACAATAAAAATAAATAAATTAAATAAAAAAAAAGAAAAGCCAAAAGAAAACTTGGTGAAGAAGGCTGGAATTTGGAGGTTTGCAGAGCCACGGTCTTCTCAGAAACTCATCTGTTGTGGCCAGCTAGTCCCTGGCTGTCCACCTCTGCTTTCCCCTTACTTAGTTTAACCCAGGCTGAAGCAGCTGACCCAAGGGTTTCTTGTTGTAGCTAGGTGGGCATTAACTCCTCAATTTTTTTTTTTTTTTTTTTTTTTTGCAGTATTTGGCCGGGGCTGGGTTTGAACCTGCCACTTTCGGCATATGGGGCTGGCGCCCTACTCCTTTGAGCCACAGGTGCCTCCCTCTTCAATTTTTTTTTTTTCCTGGACATTATGTTAACTTTGAAGGCTGTTTATGGGGAGCTTTTACCTAAGACCATTTTCAAATAGGGCTTCTGTGTTGGTAGAAATTCTCTAGGCTTCAAGTAATAGGAACCTGGAAGAAAGATGACTTAAAAACATAAGGGTCTTATCATTTTTTTTTACATCCAGCTATAGGAAGTCAATGGCTTCATGAAACCCCCAGGATTCTCCTATATTTCCATTCAATAATCCTTGTCATGTTCTTGAGGCCTCAAGGTCACAAAGTTGCTGCTCCAACTCCAATATTGTCTATCAGGCAGGAAGAAGGGTAAGGGTGGAGGACGCAGGCAGCAGAGTCCCTCTGCCTTGTAAAGAGATTTTGGAGAAGCTTCAGCGGAGGTCTTTTTGTTTGTCTTCCATTGGCCACAACTGTGTCACATGATCAGTCACAGGCACACAGTGAGTGGGGAAATTAAGTTTTTCAGCTGGGCAGATTGCTGCTCTGGGAAAAATTAAGGTTCTGTTTGGAAAGGAGAAGGAAGAATGGATATTAAATGGACAGCTACAGGGACTGCCACTTTCCGTACCATTTTGCCCTTTTGTCCAAGTTCATGTGCCTTCTGGGAGAGTAAACCAGGTTTTAGCCAACAGAAATACATCTTGTATAAACGCTTTCTCCTCCCATCAGCCACCAAAATGCGTCAAAGTGATTTCTGCACTGGTGTTTTATATCACGCATATCACAGTTTTCCTCCCGTGGCGCAGATCATCCAGAATCGACTATATTCGTGGATGCATAAATGTGGTTATTTGTACAGCCTCTTCCAATGGGCAGTTCTTTATTAAGCATCTTTAAGGGCTTTCTTCTCCTCTCGCTTTCTACTTTTCTATGCAGACCATCATCTCATCTCCAGCACCAGTTCAGCAAACACTTATTCCAACTCCCCTATCTTCATGAGCCAGTTCTCACTCATGACTGTGTGGTCTCAAACATCCACCTTTAGTCAGAGGAAATGAGTATCTGGATGTCTTAAATTCAGCATGCCCAAGAGGACTTACTGTCTTTCCCTCCCAAACTTTTGCATCCTCAGTGAACGCATGTGCCCCTGCCAGATCTGGAGTCCTTCTTGAACCCTCCCCACATTCCTTCCTCTCCCTGCCCCGCCCCAGAGGGTTAGATGTTACAGTTTTGTCCGGATAGTGTACTGAAGAACCCTGAACTTGGCCTCTTCTCTCTAATCCATTGCTACCTCTTGGGTTCACTGAGTTTGCATTAGTTATTTGTAGCTATGTTGTTACCGCAGGAATATCTGACTGTTCCACTTCTTCAATAACAGTGTATAATCCTGGAGTCCAGCCATACAAAAAGATGGAAACTTTACATCTTTTGCGTTTACCTGGAAACTTTACATCTTTTGTGTTTACCTGGCTGGAGTTGAAACAAACTCTTCTTAGCAAAGTATCTCAAGAATGGAAAAAAAAAATATCCAAGGCACTCAAAACTAATATGAAACCAATATATAAACAACTACATGCTCATACAAAAGATAAAACACAAATAAAGTCTAGCAAGGAGGAGGGGAGAGGAGGAAGAGAGGAGGCCGAGGAAGGAGGGTGATTGGCAGGATGCCGCCTAACGTTGACAGTGTGAGGGTGCTCAGCACGCCCCCTGGGTGGAGGGCTCAAGTACAACCTGTACTCTACCTTAGAAATGAAAACAATGAACCCTAAACATCTGTACCCTCACATAAAAACAAAACAAAACAAAACAAAACAAAACAAAAACAGCAGATGATCTGTGTTCTGCTGCCATCCGTTGTCCTTACTGTATTTTCATTCAAATGACATTAAAAAAAATATGCACACTTGTGGATCCTCTCAATGGCTGTCTTAGAGCTGAGTACTGCCAACTGATTTTCACACATTTGTGTTTTCATTGTACCTATAGTCATTACTGTAGTTATTAATAGCTGATGCAAAACAGAAGACAGAGGAACTCTGTGCCCCAAAAGGAGCATTTGGGACAAATAAAATTCAATGGAATCACTGTCTTTTGTTATATTAACAAAGGTTTTACCATGGTGCAAATAAATGCAACTATTGCATACTCCAGGTATCATAAGTTGTTGAGTTCAAAAGAACCTGTAAGGTGATACTCACTCCAGTGGTAGGAGCAGACATTTATTTCCATACAAGTGATGTCATCTGCCTCATCCAATGAATACATGATTTGACATGTCCAACCTAGGGCCTGTGGGCTGCATGTGGATTATTTGAGGACTGTTTTTTTTTTTTTATCTGTAGTGCTGGATATTGTGAAAATTATGCACAGATATGTTTTTTTCCGCTCATCAATTTTTGTTATTGTTTGTGTGTTTAATGTCTGGCCCAAGATAACTCTTCTTTTCCCAGTGTGCAGCAGAAAAGAAAAAGGTTGGACACCCCTGTTTGTATATAAAAATATGCACATTTTGGGTGGCACCTGTGGCTCAAGGAATAGGGTGCCGGCCCCATATACCGGAGGTGGCAGGTTCAAACCCTGCCCCGGCCAAAAAAAACTGCAAAAAACCCCCACACTTTTATAGTTGCAAAAGAACTATAAACATAAGATGCTTGTACATAGTTTAAGTTTCTATATATCTAAATGACAATATATTAAAAACATCTAAGTGGAGTTTTAGGTGTATGAGAACTTTTCCTTTTAAAAAGGGAGCATAGGCTAGGTGCAGGGGCTCCTGCCTAAAATCCAGCACTCTGGGAGGCCGAGGTGAGTGTATTGCTTGAGCTGAGGAGTTTGAGACCAGCGTGAACAAGAGTGAGATCCCATCTCTAAAGATGGCTGGATGTTATGGAAGGTTCCTGTAGTCTTAGTTACTTGGGAGGCTGAGGCAAGAGGATTGCTTGAGCTTAAGAGTTTGAAGTTGCTGTGAGCTATGATGTCACAGCACTCTACTGAGTGGGATTCTGTCTCAAAAAAAACCAAAGAGGGAGCATATATCACTCAAGTGGGTTAGCCCAGGGTCAACAACCTTTTTATGTAAAAAGCTGGATAGTAAATATTTTAGGCTTTTGTGGACACACCATCTCTGCCACAGCCACCAACTCTGATGTAGCAAGAAGGCAGACACAGACAGTATGTAAACAAATGGGTCTGGCTGTGTTCAATACAACCTTGTGCACAGAGCCACGCAGCAGGCCAGACTTGGATTCCAGGGATGGTTCACCAACCCCTGGCTGAGAGAACACAGTGCAAGTTCTTTGGCTTTGTGCATGGTCTGTTCACCTTTCTAGACTAACCTGCCCACCATTCCAAGCATTCCCCATTCCCTAGTCATATGGAACCACTTGCATTTCCCAAGCACATCACCCTCTTGTACGACTCCATGACTTAGCAAATGCTCCCAGGGACATCCTTCCTAGGACATCTTTCCCTTCGTCAACTGACTAACTCCTGCTTAATCTTTAAGATAAAACTTAAAAATTGCCTCCTCTCAGAAGCCTTGGCTGGCCCCTTTGGGCTGAGTTTATTCTTCTTTATACTCTCTCTGTACACCCAAAACACTTCGGGGAAACTTCTCTCACAATTGGCTATTTACTTGACCGCCCGACAGCCTGCTGTTCTAGACAGCCTCCTTGAGAGGAGACGGGGAATCCTTCCTGCCCTTCTTCTCTGCAGCTCAGGCTTCTCCACCTGTTACCTCCAGCCCCCACGTTCAGGGGGTTGGTGGAACGAACAGAAAGAAATAAGAGAGCTCGTGGATCCCATATTGACTTCATATTTACCCAGAGAAACTGAGAAAAAGTCTGAGTTTTCCTAGAAATGGCAAAGTTAGGAATGCTTTCATTTGTGGAAATGAGGTCTATGAGACAAGTCAGTTTTGTAACAATAAAGGGAGCTTTATGTTTGGATGTCTGGGTTTTGTGATTTCAAAGTTTAAGCCTGTTATAGACGTTTTATTCAACGGTGAGGAATGGAGGGAATCCATTGAAGAATTAAGAGGCAAAGAGGACAACGAAGAGAACACGTTTGTGTGTTTGGGTTATGGGTTGAGTTGGGGGAGACGACCCACTCGGCGTGCTCCTGAGGCCAGCAGGGTGAGATCTGAGGACTCAGGCCAGTGCTGCTGTTTCTCTCTCCCTTCAACTCCTTGCCCCTCCTGTGCTTTTCCCTGCTCCCTGCCTCTGCTCCCGTCTTCCCTAGATGTTTCTACTCTGGCCTGTCTTCTACTGAGCTAGCCATGTGTAGTAGTGACATAAATATATTACTAATTATTTACATTTTCTTTTTCCATTGTAAAGTTTCGATATAGGCCATTCGATCCTGTTCTTCTTAAAGTCAGAACAAAATAATGATTTTGATGTTACTTTTAAATTTTACAAATTTAAACTTTATTCTATATTACTTGCAAGTAAAAAAAAAAAAGATTTCCACCAAGGTTACACATTTTAGTAAAATCATAAAAATACAAAGTTCACTATTACTTTTTTGTCTGTTTGATGATATAATTATTTCACTTAAGGGGAAAAGTATATTAAAAATTAGGTAATTTTTATTAATCCATGAATGAATAACATTGAAAATCCTACATGCAAAGGAAAGTTCTTATTTCAAAATGGGTTGATAGGAATAAAATCAGAACTTCTAGGGATTCTAAAGACTGGAAGTCTGAGATCAGGGTGCTGGCATGGTTGGGTTCTGGGGGGCCTCTTTTGGGTTGTAGGTTGTCATCTTTTCCTTGCAGATTCCTATGGCAGGAAGAGAATGAGAGGACTGTTTGGGGTGCATTTTATAAAGGCATTAATCAATTAATGAGTGCCTCACCCTCATAACCTCCCAAAGGCCCCACCTCCTAATTACTATTCCATTGAGAGTTAGAACTTCAACATAGGAGTTTGAGGTAGCTGGGATAAAAACATGCAGTCAATTTCAGATCCTAACAACAGACAAGGTCCTTGACAAGACCTTTGAGCAGACCTTTTTCTGTCTGTGATTTAGATCCTTCTGTGTGAGTGACCATGTTGTACATATACTTATGCACCAGACACAAGTTACATATGTCACTATTATGAAGGGGGTGTGTGTGATAAAATCCTCACTGGGAGATGACATTGGGCACATTTATTTGCTAAGAATTTTTATTATTTGGGAAATGTTAATGCTAATGTCATTTGTTAAAAACCAAAGTTTTTTTTGCCCTAAGTAGCTCTCATTAGAAGATGATGTTAGTGATGTTATGCAAACATGTTGCTATTTACTATATTATATTTCTTACAGGGTCCAAACTTCAGACAATCTTTTCTGTAAAGAAGAGTAGGGTCTTCCTTTAGTCAATACATAGAATTCAGTGGTTCTTCACTAGAAACATCATAATCCTTATACCATCGACAGCTTGTTATGTGTCAGACATTACACGTGTAGCAACTCAGCACTCACACCAAATGCAGAAGATGAGTTCTATAACTGCCTATGTTATATGTGGAAGCAG
Organism: Loris lydekkerianus; assembly: GCA_963574355.1. NCBI lineage: Eukaryota > Metazoa > Chordata > Mammalia > Primates > Lorisidae > Loris > Loris lydekkerianus. Next base: position 16,673 of record CAUYPK010066312.1, on the reverse strand, counting down.
ATATGGAAGGGTTAAGTAATTTGCCAAAAGCCACATTAAGTGGAAGTGGCAGGGCCAAGACGACGTCCCCAGCCATGGCTCCTGAGGTCATGGGCTTCCCCACCACGCTCTACTTCTCAGGATTCTGATTCCCGAGCACGCCTATTTCTGCTAATCATTGCAGGATCACCCGTTGGTATCTATTTATGATTTATATCCACCTTTCATGAATAAAACCTATAAAACTTTGTATAAATGACCTGTGCAAATGTCTCTTGGCATTGAGACGGCTCATGAGGAAATAGAAATTGCATTTTGCAGTCCTTGTCTGGTTTCCTCGGTAATGGATTATGTCTACCGGATATGAACTCAATAGGTTGAAAAAGTGAAAGAATCATCATCACTAATGGTACAGGCGACATCATAGGGCTCCTGATGGGACACAATGAGAAGGACACAACGAGAAGGACACAACGTCACCTCTGTGATGGTACTGCCAGCAACAGTTCGTCTAACTCTAACTATAGGGAAACAATCGGACAAACACACATTGAAGGACATTCTGCACGGTGACTGGCCTGGACTCTTCGAAGGCATCAAGGTCATGAAAGGTGAAAAGGCTGAGGAGCTGTTTAAGACTGACAGAGACAAAAAAGGCAAGACAACAAAACTCAGCGCATAGACTTTGTGTGGACTGAGCAGACCTTTTTCTGTCCGTGATTTAGATCCTTCTGTGTGAGTGGATGGAAGGAAACAGCTACAAAGGATGCTATTTGGAAAAATAGGATATTTTGAATATGGACTGTCTATTAGATAATGTTAAAGCCTAAGTGATAACTGTATAATGGTTGTATAGGATAATGTCTCTGCTCTTAGGAGAAAGAGGAAATAGTCGCGCGTGAACACACACACACACACACACACAAAGAGAGGGAGATTATCCACACATACTCTCTCTCTATATATATAAACACACATACACACTATACATATTTATATGAAGTTAACAAAATGTTGACAATCACTGAATCTAGATGAATAACAAAAAGGTCATTATTATATTAGTCTCACAACTTTTCTGAAATTTTGAAATGTTCATAATTAAAAAGTATACATGGGGGACGGCGCCTGTGGTCAGTGAATGGGGCACCGGCCCCATATACCGAGGGTGGTGGGTTCAAACCCAGCCCTGGCCAAACTGCAACAAAAAAATAGCCGGGCGTTGTGGCAGACACCTGTACTCCCAGTTGCTTGGGAGGCTGAGGCTGGAGAACCACTTAAGCCCAAGAGCTGGAGGTTGCTGTGAGCTGTGACGCCACAGCTCTGCGGTAAAGTGAGACTTTGTCTCTACAAAAAAAAAAAAAAGTATATATGAGAGTGGAGAAAGAGTGGGAATATAGATCAAGCAAGATGAGTCCAGAGTTGGTTATTACTCAGACTTGGCGTCATGAACGTAGAGGTTCATTAAATTACTCTGTCCACTTTTTTTTAGACATTTGAGAGTTTTCCCAAATACAAAGTTTTAAAAAAGCGAATGACTCGGTCAGATTTGATGGTGCTGATTCTCAGTTAATGTCAGATGAGGGTACACATGATGGATTATCTCTCTACCTTTCACTCCCACTCCTGCCCTGTCCAGCTCCCCTTTCCCTGTGGGGACCCTCATCCCCTTGCCCCATTTATTATCCAACCTGAAGCCAAAGTGATCTTTTTATAATTCAAAACTGATCTTACCAGGCCCTGCCTAAACCCTTCAGTGTCTATCCATGGTTATAGGCGGCACTTTCTCACCTCTGCTCGGCCTGGATTCTCCTCACTCTCCAGCTCCCATCCCTGGGTTCTGGCCTCAGGCAGTTTTAGGTCTCTGCTTTCTCTCCCCAGCTTCCCTACGCCTACATGGAGGCTGGTTCTTCTGATGAGAATGCTCTTTTCTTTCTTCACCCAGTTAGTGCTTATTCATTCTTCAAGTATCAGTTCAAATATCATTTTTTCATGAAATCCTTCCCTGGTCTGTCTGCCTAGGGCCAGTGTGGGCTTCTTTGATGACAGGTCCATTTCTCTGGCCACATCCCTGCTGGACTTCTTTTTCTCGAGCCTTGGATTGATGCTTTCCCCTTACCAGGTTGCAAGCTCTCTGATGTCTCTGCTCTGCCTGCCATTGTGTCCAGAGTGGGTGCTTGGTAGGGATACATATTTTTATACATTTTTAACTAATAGATTTTTCTCACTAAAAATATTTAGAATTTTTATCTTTATAGAATTCCTTTGTACCTATCTTAAAAAGTAGAGGAGCTTGTCTCCCGAGCCTTAATTTTGGTTCTTAAATTGATTTGATCTCCTCTGATAACATAGAAACGTTATTGTCATAATGCTCCTTGAAAAATTGCTTAAGTCATTTCCCTTCTGCTTCTTTTCACAATCGATATGACTTCATGCAAAATGATGCCACGGTTCACATCATCCTGTCAGCCCCCATCAAGGAAATGTTGTTTTCCAAAATTAAAATTGTGAATGAACTCACAGGAGAATGTTGTCAAATAAACAAAGAATCATTGCTTATATCACACTGCCAAATTTTTGATAAGCTTAATTCCTCTAAATGCATTTAACTTTAATGAAGAGTAATACAATTTAATACCAACATAAAATAGAATCATTTATCTTCCCAGTCCTAGACATTGGGCAGATGTCTTCTGTTTAATAAATGGTGTCGAAATGTAAGAAGTTTATATCCCTTCATCTTCAGATTTTTTTCTTCTCCTTTCTGTCTCTGTGGCTTTGGGAGTGATCGATACGCACATGTTTAATTAAACCACTAGTCACACTATAGTGTTTATAGCTGGAGATCTTGGGATTTGTTGTTTCACGTTCCCACGGCAATGGGACTTGCATAACCCAGTGAAACTTGGTAATTATTAGTATATTAGTCAAGACTATTTCATTTGCAAGAGACATAAAACCAAACTCAAATTGACTTAAGCAACAATTTACTGGCCTATATAACTGGAGAAATCAAAGGTGCACCCTGGTTTCAAGGGCTCAGATGAGGTCTGAAGGGGTCTCTCTCCACCTCCTAGCTTGCTTTCCTCTGAGCTAGCTTCATTCTCTGGTGAGCCTCCTTTCCTTAAGAAGTCACAAGGGAATGTCCACCAAGCAACACAGGAAGTTATTCACTGACACCAGGCAAATCATGGAGATTTACAATTTGGGAGAAGGGTTCCAGCTGAGGCCAAGCTGGGAGTTAAGTGTTCTGGGAGTCCATTTGTGTGGTGGGAATTTTTTTGGCTTAAGGAGAGGCTTTGTTAGAGGGCCAGTGGGAGAGGTGTGATGTGGGGTGGCATCACCACTTGGGAATGTGTCCCCCACCATGGGCCAAGGACTAGCTTTTGAACCACTGTGGAAATTAGAGATATAACAAAGGGTGAAATCATTGCTTTTTATGAAGAATTTCATAAAACATGATGGCAATGTGTATAGTTTTGGTGCATTGAGTGTGTGATAGCTGTAAAATGATTCCAGGTGGCAACATCAATGTGAGACGGGACAGCATCTCACAGAGAAGCACCCCTGAGCCCAAAGGCCTCAGTTTCTTCCTGAACACCTTCTGGACACTCCCAGAGCGACCCAGGTCCCTGGGGCATGGAGCCAGAGTAAGGTGGATTATGGAAAGGGTAGATTTAGCTCCTTGTTTTATGGAGGGTGTTTGTTAGTTTCATAGAGAAAGCTTACATGACTCCAAAAGGCCACTTAGGGAAGGAACAATGCAAAAAACATTGTCATCATTAAATCAGGGTAAGTGAATGTGAGGACACAAAGAAATAAGGTATGGTGTGTTGACAAATATTTCAATAAAACATATAAAGGAGGCAGCTTATGTAGAAAGCCAGGGTCACTAATCCAGTGGGCAATATTGCATTGTTGCACATTTCTCATTTACTGCCCATAGGGAAGTCAAGTTATTGCTATGCAGGGGCCTCCAAAGACAGCACCAAAGCTAAAAGAGCCACTTCAGACATGTTCAAAGAACTAAGCAACATTATGTTTCCTCTCCTTGAGACTGATCTTCCTGTACGACCTCTTTCCTGCTTAAAAACATTACAAAATGTTAAAAGGCATATATAATGGGAATGCAGGGATTTATATACTGCAATCAGTCATGCAGCCTGCAAAAGCGAACTGTAAATTGTTACCTAGGTAAAAGCCTCTGTTACTTTTGTTTGCATAAGTTTGGATCCTAAATAAAACTGCTGCCAGCCGAAGGGTCATTAAAGTGGATTTAAAATTCCAAATGAAAAGTTATTGATTCCAAAGAAGGGTAAATACAACCAAGCTTCTAAAATCATTTGAAGTTATTAAATTGCCAATTTAGTTAACTCTTTTTAAAAATATCTTGGTTGTTTGTTAGGTAAACTGTATAAGGTATAAAGTTTGAAATGAAACAGAAAGATATTGGCCAATAGTTTTTTTTTTAATATTTAAAAATTAATGGTCTTCTGAAAAATGGTGATGGTTTTGGGTCTCCCTTGCCCCAAATTCTTGGCTCTCAGAAAAAAAAAAATAGCCTACTTCATGTCTAAGGAAAGGAAAGATTAGGATGGGGGACAGATGATAAATTTTTAGCCACCAGTATGTGGCCAAAAGAGCCTGACTTAGTCCTATCACATTTCCCATGTATATTTATGTACCATATCATTTGGGTATCATAATACAAATTTTTACCTGTCCCTGGAGGCAAAATTGAGTTATATATTAAATGGCTATTTTCTTTGTTTTCTGCTTAGGTATGCATGTAATGCGGTAGCATAATATATATTCCACACTTGTTTCATTCCTGCAGAAAGATAATATTTTTGCAGCTGACAGAGTAAAGACATCCTGTGCTTCCAGAATAAGAGAGAACATATTGGCAGGATAAAATACAGATGTTCCCATTGTTTTTTCTACCTCATGGTTGTTTTCGGTAGAGGTTAACTTTCATGAGCATATTTCCCTGTCCTTGTTTGGGCAGTTGAGCCTAAAAGTCTATAGTAAATTCGAGATTGTAAAAGATGGTTTAAAGGAAAACATTTTAAAATATTTTTAGTGGGAGGAAAGTAATTTAAAAATTCACTTCTCCCCAAAAATGATCTTTTCAAAAGAATGTTGAAATCAAAATAACTTTTCTACTTCTCAATAAGGAAGAGATTTGAAGTATATCCAATTTTTCTTTTAAATAATTTTATTTTTCTTAGGTGAAAAACAAATATAAAATTTCCCTTATTTTCTCAGGAAAAATAAATAGAAGCCTCTGTGATAATTTTAAATAATTTTATTTTTCGTAGGTGAGAAATGAACATAAAATTTCTTTTATTTTCTTAGGAAAAGTAAATGGAAACCTTTGTGATAAAGATGGTATCCTAATCACATGTTTAATGTCTTCTTCTTTCTTACTCTAGAAAGAAAGAACCTAAGGAATGTAAAAGGGATATAACAAAGTTATTTGTGTAACAAACATTATGGTCAACTTAATACCTCTTTCCATGAAGCTACTATGGAAATGGTAGAAGTAGGAGTGGATGGGGGGAAAATGATGAGCCATTATTCACATTTTGGTTATTCATGCTGAAAAAAAAATTCTTCCTCTGTACAGAGAAGAGAAACATTGCCAGATAAATGAAGAAAATCAGTGGTTCAAATGAGGAGAATCAAAGATAAGCATATAGATTAAGTATCCTCTAGTAAAACATAGTTGCTGTAGAATAAAAGGATTGGGGGGGGGGGGCTCATTTTCTCTTTTAGATTCATGAGGATCCTGAATTAACTTTTTACAAGTACATATTTCTACAAAAATGTAAAAATCCAGACACAAAAAATAGATCTTGAAAATAAAAAGAATAATGATGAGACATTCTTCCAGAATGCAGAGCATAAACTTCAGGAGTTGAAAATTTAAAAGGAAAGCCAAGAGGCAGAAAAGACTGAAGCAGAAGAAGCAGTATTATTATCACAGGAGTTCCAGAAGAACAAAACAATGAAATAAATAATCAAAGAAATAAAAAAAGACAATTTCTCTGAGTTGAAGAATTCAATCTTCATGTGGAAGAGGCATGTCAAAGACTGGGCAGGAATAATGAGAATAATTGTATTCAGGTTGTTCATCATATATTGGATAATGAACAAATGCTAGACACAGCCAATTAGGAGAAAGAGATCACTCTTTTTCCCCAAAAGTTTAAATGACAGTGGACTTCTCACTCGCAACACTAATGTTAGAAAATATCAGAGAAAATGTAGGACCTCTGAAGGAGAGGCATTATATTCCAATAAGTATATGCCAAACCAAGTTACCATTTAATGCAAAGGCAAATAAAAGTCTTGTTTGGGTTTGAAAAATTCAGAAATCATATGACTCACATGCTTTTTTTGGAAAATATAACTTAAAGTAGACCTTAGCAAACACTAATCAAAATAATTTTAGAAAGACAAAGACATGTTTTAGAAAAAATAGTGAGCCCTCAAGATGTATTATCATTTTTCACGACTGCCAGCTGATTCCCACCCCTCTACTCCCGGTCCTTGTGCCAGGTGTTCCTCCTCCCTCAGCCTACTATTGCAGCATCTAATGTGACCCACCATTAGAGAGTCTGCATCTCAGCTGGGTGCCATAGCTCAGTGATCAACCCTCTGGCCCCTGAACACCAGAGGTGGTAGGTTCGAGCCTCACATGAACCTGATTAACAAGAAAAAAAAAAAAAAAAAGAGCAATAAAAACCAAGATTTGATATTGATGAAGAATAGATTAAAACATGCTTTTAAAAATTTTAAACAAAACAAATTTTAAGTGAAGTCATTAGAGAAGAAGAAAAAAAACCCACAGAGAAAATTGTTATTCCAAAAGATGACAAAGTGCATGTGTCTGTGCACATGTTTGTGCGTATAGGGAGAGTGACAAGAAAATATAATTAAAAGAATCTATAAGGTAATATGGAAGGAATAAGAGGAAATATATCAATTAAGTTAATCTATTATACTTTACTTATAGGCCATAATGAAGTACCTGCTATTAGATTTGTCCTCCCACTAAAACAAAAACATAAAGGATTAGAAAATAAGCAGTGAAGGACTAACATTTAATGAGATAGAAGCACAACATTCAACATGATTTTATGTCTAGGGGCATTTTTTTGAATATAGTGCACAGAGAATTGGAACCTAAGTAAAGATCATTAGTTTTATTGAGCTAAAGAGGCAGAAATTGAAACACAAGGCTATAAGAGACAGCTGGATTTTTAGGGTAGGATTGCAGAGCAAGAGAGCAGTACAGTAAAAAGGTCCTGGGAGTCTGTACAAATTCATTTAGCTTTTTGGTTGAGAGCTGCTCTTTGCTGGTGTAGGTTGAAATTCTGCAAGACCTCAAGATTCGTCAAGACAGAGTTGCTATGGGGGTAAAAATGAGAAATTCCACAAGTCTGCAGTGCTAAGAAATATTGGAACTTTGGGCCACCCATAGTGGAAAGACTTCATCAAACACATCAGTCATTCTACTGAGATCCCAGACAGGTCACGTTTTAGAACCAATGAGTAAAATCCTATCCCAGGATCAAGGTCAAAATTGATATTGACTATCGCAAACAAAGCATAAAATGAAGCCTGAAGGATTAAGAGAATGAGCCAGTTGTATAGCTGCTGACCAGAACAAAACACTATACTTTTGAAAGGGAGGAAACATAATCCAGACTATCTATAATATATCATGCACAACACTTGACATGCAAAAGGAAATTGCTATATATGCAAAGAAGCAGGAAAATGTGACACATAACAAAAATGAAAAAATCAGTCAAGAGGAGGAGATCCTGAGATGATTCAGATTTTGGAGTTAGAACACAGTTTTTAAAATAATTGTAAACATGTTCAAGGATTTAAAGGAAAGCATTAATATAATGAATGAACATGTGGAAAATTTAAAAGGAGAAATAGAAGATATAAAAATAACCAGCCAAAAATACTAGAAATGACAATGTCTCTCAATGGCTAAAGAGGTGACTGGACACTACAGAATAAAAGCTTGGTGAACTTGAAAACACACCAGAGGGAAGTCAAAACTGAAAAACAGAGAGAAAATAGATTTTAGAAAATGAACAGAATCTCATCTTGTCCCACGTGTAAAGTCTTAGAAGAAAAGGAAAAAGAGAGTGAGTCATAACTGTTTAAAGAAATAATAGCCAAAAATATTCAAAACTTGATAAAAAAAAAATAAATTGGCAGGTCTAAGAAACTCACAAAAACTGAAGCAGTAGCCTTCAAAATATTCTTTAAGACTGAATGTTAAAAAATATTTTTGAATTAGTATAAGCTGAAAGAATTTATAGTAGTCAAGGCACTAAAGGAAATGCTAAAGAAATTTCAGGCTGAAACTATAGGAAAAAATGAAGATCATTGGACATGATATAAATAATGTTTTTCTCACCTTTAAATTTCTTTAAAAGGTAGTTGACTGGTTCAGCTAAAAGTAATAACATTGTACTGTGGCATTTCTATCATACGTAACAGTGAAATATAGCAATAGCATTAAAAATTGGATGGGGTTAATGGAATTCCACTGTTGGAACACTCTTATATGTAGTATTTCATGTGAAATGTCACAATATTAATTAGAACTAGACTGTGATAAGTTAAAGATGTATACTGTAATCCCTAGAACAATCACCAGCAGAGAGAGATACCAAATAGAGGCAATTAAATAGAGTACTAAAAAATATTTCATTGACTTAAGCAGGTAGAAAAAGACAAAGATACAAACATAAGATAGGACAAATAGAAAGGTAAAATTAAAGGCAAAATAACAGGTAAAATTAAAGCCAACCATATAAGTAATTATCCAATGTAAATGTACTAAATATTACAATTAAAATGTATAGATTATTAAACTGGATATAAAAAACAGGAGCCAACTAAATATTGGCTACAAGAAAAACTCCTTAAACAAAATCACCCAGGCAGGTTGAAAGAAAGGGCATATTTAGTCTGTTTTGTGCTGCTACAACAGAATACCTGAGACAAAGGTAATTAATAAAGAATAGAAATTTTAGGCTCAGCACCTGCGGCTCAAGTGGCTAAGGTGCCAGCCACATATACCTGAGTTAGTGGGTTCGAATCCAGCCTGGGCCCTCCAAACAACAACGATGGCTGCAACCAAAAAAATAGCCAGGTGTTGTGGAAGGTGCCTGTAGTCCCAGCTACTTGGGAGGCAGAGGCAGGAGAATCACTTGAGCCCAGGAGTTGGAGGTTGCTGTGAGCCGTGATATCACAGCACACTACCTAGGGATACAGCTTGAGACTCTGTCTAAAAAAAAAAAAAAATAGAAATTTTATTTATCACAGTTCTGGAGGCTAGGGAGTCCAAGATCAAAATATCAACAGTACTGTTGTTTGGTGAGAACCTGGTCTTTGCTTTCATGGTGTTGCCTTGAATACTTCATTTTACAGCAAGGAACACTGTTCTTCACAAGGAAGGAGAGCAGAGTGGGGGGGCAAATTCTCCCTTTTATAATGAACGCACACCAGTGATAACACCATTAATCTGTTCATGAGGGAGGAGCCCTCATGGCTTAATTACCTCTTAAGGTCTTTTACCTTTTAATACTATTACAATGGCAATTAAGTTTTTACCATGTGACTTTTGGGAGACCCATTCAAACAATAGTAAATATATAACATACATATAATAGCCATAAAAATAATTTATATTGCTATATTGGCTTTAAGATAAGAATTATTCATAGAGATTTTTAAAAGTTTCATAATAGAAAAGGATCAGTTTCTCAAGAGGATACAATAGTCTTAAATATGTGTTCACATAATAGCTATGTTTAACATAGTTCCCAACAAATAAAAAAACACGTTAAATGTAGCTGTTATAGATGCAAAGATGACTCAATACAAAGAAATCATTAAGGTAATTTACTAGATAAATAGATCAAAAAGAAAAAGCTCACAATGTTTCATCATGGACAATAATGCATTTGCTAAAATTCAATAATCACTCCTGATTAAAAACAAGTAAACAATAAATCTTGGTAGGAGCAATAGAAGGAAAATTCATTAAGCTAGTACAGATTAGCAGAAGCCAAGAACAAATACCCTATTTGATGTAAAACATTAGAAACATTCCTACTAAAGTTATAAATAACATAAATTTGCTCCCAGCACTGTTGCTATGTAACCTTATAATGAAAGGTCTATCTCTAACCAATATAATAGGACAAAAAAGAGTAATATAACATATAGATATCATACAGGAAAGATACAGGTGTAATTATATGTGAAGAAAAGATTGTCTTGAAAGAAATTATCTCAAAAATTATTAGAATCAATAGAGAGCTCAGAATGATGGCTAGATTAAAAATCAGCCTAGAAAAAAATCAATACTTTCCTATACATGTGCATATATTATCAATAACATATTAGAGAATGAAACGGAGAAAAAGAAATCCATTATAATAATAATAATTAAAAACTATAAAATGTCTAAAAGAGAAATATGATTCATATATTAAAAACTATAAAATTTAGAAAAAAGTTAAAAGCAGATCCAATAAGTGCAGATACACAGCCTTTTGTAAATAGAAAGACAATATTTTTCAGATGTAAGTTTTTTCCAAGTTAATTTAGAGATAAAATATAGTCCTAACCATTATTTCTGGAACTTAATAAGCTGATTCCACAGTCATACGGTAGACAAAACAACAAGAAACCTGGAAATTTCCTAGAAAATAAAATGAGGTAAACAGCTTTTTCGAAAATTAAAACACATTTGAAAATGCAATTGTAAAGGCATAGGTTTGAAGTAGACAGAGGCAGAGATGTTGATTATTAAGACTGAATGGGATATAGAAGCAGAAATATACACAGTGGGGTTTAGTATAGTAAAGAATATTGGCACTCAAGCCAGTCCACAGAATAACTGTGCATTCTTGGGCAAGTTAGTCAAACTCTGTATGTCTTTATTTTTTTATGTGTAAGATAGGATCATTATACTACCTACATCATGGTGGTTGAGAAGATTAACTAAATTAACATTCACACTTAAGAAGGGTGCCTGAAATAAGGACAGAACGAGGAAAGTGCTAGCTGCAAGTAATAATAAAGATGCAAACCGGTGAGAAGAGGAGGAATTACCTCTCAAATCAGGGTGAAGTTGGGTGATCCATTTTCAAAGAAGTACAGTTAAGGATGACTGGTACTCCAATTTGAAAGAAATGAATTTAGGCATATCCCATAAACCATACTCAAAGAACTAAATATAAAAGTATTAGATGATACTATAGGAAAAACATATTTATAAGCTTGGGATGAAGGATGCCTATGTAAGAAAGACAAAACCTTGAAGCTATCAAGGAAAATAATCACATACTTAAGTATATAAAAATCAAAAAGTAAACTTCTGGATGCAAAAGACATAATAAAAACCATTAACAGACAGCCTACAACCATGGGAATATATTCGCATTACATCAACAAAGATGTAATGACTTTGTAATCAATTATATTTGTAATGTAAGCAATTATGATTCAACAGGAAAAAGATGAACACTAGAAAATGAATGATTGATTTTAAAAAAACAATTTAAAGAAAAAGAAATACAAATGGTCAATACAGAATACAAAATACAAAGATATAATTACAAAATACAAAAATGCTCAACCTCACTGGTAATCAGAGAAATGAAAATTATTAACGTGACACATTTTAATCAATTTCACTCATCAGATTAGTAAAACTATAAAAACTCTATAATACCTGGGGTTGGTAAGGATATGACAAATGGGCACATTGGTAACCAACTGGTAGAAGAATAAGATGATAAAATCTAAAAGAAAAAAATAAAATACTTTTGGAAGGTAATTGTCAGCATCTATTAAAATAAAAACTGTCCTCTTCTGTTGACTTAGTAATTCCATATTTATGGATTTATTCTGAAGAATATCTCACCTGCATGTGGGCCTATAGGTCTGTGCATGAGAATGATTACCGAAGGGTTGTTCATGGCAGTGAAAACCAGGACACAGCTAGATACTCATCATTAGAAGAGCAATTAGAAAACTTATTGCAAAGCCACAATGTTGAATAACATACCGTTATTAAGAAGGATGGAGCGTGTATGATTTTATCATTTAAAATACATATGTTGAAAGATTTCCAAGGAATATTAAGTGAAAAGGAGTAAAGTTTCAGAATGTTCTTCTAGTTAGTAGTTTACATGTGCATGAAAGCACACACACATTGTTTCGTTTACCTGTAAATATGTGAGACACAGGAGAAATACCTAAAAGAAAGTACTGAATTGTTAACCCTGATTAACTCTGGAGATGTCTGGGGCTGGGGTAGGAGAGACAGATTATCACAAAGACATCTCAATATAAGTCCTTACACTTATGTATAGTTTTAACGTTTTATCATGAAAATCCACTCATGCACATCTTATACAATAAAGGACAATAAACCATTGAGGAACTCGAAGAAGCACCAGGGGCCAGATGGTTTTCCCAGCAAATGCTCTTAATAGCTGATTTTTATTACTTTAGAACTGCTGAAGAACAAAGACGAAGTATTTTAGTTCATTTTATGTGGTTAACATGATCCTGAAACCAAACTTGACAAAGAACACAGATAACACAAAGCTTCCGTTGAGACTCACGAGCACCGATGCAAACATTGAAAATACAGTGCTGAGAAATCCAGTTAATAATGAAGTAATGTTCTTCCAAAAATGCAAGAGTGGTTTAATACTATGACAAATATTAATACTTTTCATAGGTTATCAGAGACAACGCATCTGACTGTCTGGAGGTGACTTTTCCATGTGTTGATTCATTTGTTCAACACATTATTATTGAGCCACCTGTTATTCTCAGTTTTACTATGATAAAGTAGAAAGGAGTATGTGAATAGGAAAAGTTCTAGTTACTACTGAAGTAGATAATCAGGTTTTCATCTGATATCAAAAGAAAATCATATTCATGTTGGGGAAAACGAGCGGTGCTCTTATGGAAGTGGGGAGCAATACAACCAACTATTCCCAGTATCAAAGCTGTATTCATGAAGTGCTAACCAATGCAATAGGACAAGTTAAAGAAATAAGTCACGTGTATTGGAAAGGAAAATGATGACACAATTATAATTATTTATGCCTTTATATGATTGTCTGCCTAGAAAACTGAAGATAATCAGTTGAAAAAGTATTATGTATTAAGAGATAAGCATTCAGGAAAGTGGCAAGTTGCAAAAAATACAGAGCTTTCCTATATGCTAGCAACAGCCGATTATAATAGGTTACTATACTAGCAAAATATAATATAAAATACCTAGGCATAAACAACAGAAAATTCACAGGATGTATTATAAAAAAAGATAAAATTATTTGAGGACAGAAAAAAAAAAAAAATGTTAACCACATCTCTGAAGGGAAATACTCAGAATTATAAAGATGTGAATTTTTCATAAATTATTTTTCTGTAGACTCAATGCAATTCTAATAAAAATAGTAATGTAATTTTGTGGGGAAGATTTAAAAATAATTCTTATTTAAAATTTTAATCTTTATTTTTATCAAAGTCATACCCATATACTTTAACTATGCTGAGTTCTGCTAACTCATAATAGCAGTCCTCAGCTTTGCACTTTCCAACTTCTGATTTCCACTCCCAAAGTCAACAATTTCCGACAAGTCTAAGCAGTTTTTTACTGGTATTTATATCCATATTTTCAAACAAGCAGATTTTTCTGCTATGTAAGTTATAGCAGTAAGTTATGTTTTTCTTTTTCAGTTTGGGGTGTTATGTATGGATTTCTTTCTATGGAAGACAGGATTTCTTTTGCTTACCCATTCCTCAAACCCCAAACAATCTCCCTCCTTCCACTTAAATACACACCACACAAAAGTACAGGCATTTTATCTTCTTCTTTTCACCTTGATAATATTTTTGGTTCTATCAAAATGTTAAAACTGAATGTCTAAAACTCTGCCTGTCTTCACAGGCAAGCCTCAGAGTATCTTACAATTTCCTTTCATATACAATTTGCTTTTCCAAGAGTTACTAATTATCTCCTTTTATTTTTTTATTTTTATTAATTTTAATTTTTTTGAGACAGAGCCTCAAGCTGTGGCCCTGAGTAGAGTACTGTGGCATCACAGCTCACAGCAACCTCCAACTCCTGGGCTCATATGATTCTCCTGCCTCTGCCTCCCAAGTAGCTGGGACTACAGGCACCTGCCACAACGTCCGGCTACTTTTTGGTTGCAGCCCTCATTGTTGTTTGGCGGGCCAGGCTGGATTCGAACCCGCCAGATCAGGTGTATGTAGCTTGCACCTTAGCAGCTTGAGCCACAGGCGCTGAGCCAATTATCTCCATTTATTTATTTATTTATTTATTTATTTTTTAAATTTATTTATTTTTATTGTTAAATCATAGCTGTGTACATTAGTGCAATCAAGGGGTAAAATGCGCTGCTTTCATATACAATCTGAAGTATTCTCATCAAACTATTCAGCGTAGCCTTCATGGCATTTTCTTAGTTACTGTATGTAGACATTTGTATTCTGCATTTAGTAAGTTTTGCCTGTACCCATTCTAAGGTGCACCATAGATGTGGCCTCACCACTTACCCTCCCTCCACCAAAACCTCCCTCCTCCCTTCCCCTTCCTTGACCCTTTCCCCATAGTCTTGTGCTATAGTTGGGTTATAGCCTTCATGTGAAAGCTATAATTTAGCTTCATAGTAGAGCTGAGTACATTGGATACTTTTTCTTCTATTCCTGAGACACTTTGCTAAGAAGAATATGTTCCAGCTCCATCCATGTAAACATGAAAGAGGTAAAGTCTCCATCTTTCTTCAAGGCTGCATAATATTCCATGGCATACATGTACCACAATTTGCTGTTCATTCGTGGGTCGATAGGCACTTGGGCTTCTTCCATGACTTAGCGATTATGAATTGGGTTGCAATAAACATTCTGGTACAGATGTCTTTGTTATATTGTGACTTTTGGTCTTCTGGGTATAAACCTAGTAAAGGAATTACAGGATCGAATGGCAGGTGTATTTTTAAGTCTCTAAGTATTCCCTGAATATCTTTCCAGAAGGAACATATTAGTGTGCATTCCTACCAGCAGTGTAGAAGTGTGCCCTTTTCTCTACATCCACACCAACATCTCTGGTTTTGGGATTTTGTTATGTGGGCTACACTTACTGGGGTTAGGTGATATCTCAAAGTAATTTTGATTTGCATTTCTCTGATGATTAAGGATGAAGAGCTTTTTTTCATGTATTTGTAGATTGTGCATCTGTCTTCTTTAGAGAAGTTTCTCTTCAAGTCCCTTACCCACCCTGATATGGGATCACGTGTTCTTTTCTTGCTAATACGTTTGAGTTCACTGTGGATTCTGGTTATTAGAGCTTTATCGGAGGTATAACCTGCAAATGTTTTCTCCCATTCTGAGGGCTGTCTGCTTGCTTTACTTACTATGTTCTTGGCTATGCAGAAGCTTTTGAGTTTGATCAGGTCCCAGTAGTGTATTTTTGATACTGCTGCAATTGCCTGGGGAGTCCTCCTCATAAAATATTCACCCAGGCCGATTCCTTCAAGAGTTTTCCCTGCACTTTCTTCAAGTATTTTTATAGTTTCATGTCTTACGTTTAAACCTTTTATCCAGTGAGAGTCTATCTTAGTTAATGGTGTGGGTCCAGTTTCAA
The DNA here is from genome assembly GCA_963574355.1 of Loris lydekkerianus. NCBI lineage: Eukaryota > Metazoa > Chordata > Mammalia > Primates > Lorisidae > Loris > Loris lydekkerianus. The sequence continues at coordinate 958 of CAUYPK010066312.1, read as the reverse complement.
TCTTCCACAGGTTGCCAGCCAGTTTACCCAGCACCATTTGTTAAATAGGGAGTCTTTTCCCCACTGAATGTTTTTAATTGGCTTGTCAAAGATCAAATAATGGTAAGTAGCTGGATTTATCTCTTGGTTCTCTATTCTGTTCCAGACATCTCCTTCTCTTCTTTTGTGCCAGTACCATGCTGTTTTGATCACTATTGATTTATAGTACAGTCTCAGGTCTGGTAGCATGATTCCTAGTGCTTTGTTTTTATTGCTGAGTAATGTTTTTGCTATTTGAGGTTTTTTCTGATTCCATATACAATGAAGTATTATTTTTTCAAGATCTTTAAAATATGACAATGGAGCTTTAATAGGAATTGAATTAAAATTATATATTGCTTTGGGTAGTATGGACATTTTAACAATGTTGATTCTTCCCAACCATGAGCATGGTATGTTTTTCCATCTGTTAACATCTTCAGCTATTTCTTTTCTTAGAGTTTCATAGTTGTCTTTGTAGAGATCTTTCACATCTTTTGTTAGGTATACTCCCAAATATTTCATCTTCTTTGGCACCACTTGAAAGGAATAGACTCCTTGACTGTTTTTCAGCATGGTTATTGTTGGTATATCTAAGGGCTACAGATTTATGGGTGTTCATTTTGTAGCCTGAGACACTGCTGTATTCCTTGATCACTTCTTTTTTATTTATTTATTTATTTATTTATTTATTTATTTATTTATTTATTTTTTTATTATAGATATGTACCATAGATGTGGCCCAAACCATCACCCTCCCTCCACCCAAACCTCCCCCCTCCCTACCCCTTCCTTGGTCCTTTCCTCATAGTCTTGTGGTATAGTTGGGTTATAGCTTTCATGTGAAAGCTATAGTTTAGCTTCATAGTAGGGCTGAGTACATTGGATACTTTTTCTTCCATCCCTGGGATACTTTGCTAAGGAGAATATGTTCCAGCTC
>CAUYPK010066311.1:0-20182 GCA_963574355.1 Loris lydekkerianus | reverse complement strand
CAGATCCTGAATTCAATTTCTGACATCTCAGCTATTTGTTTGTGCATGGGGTCTTGTGCTGTTTCTGCCACATTGATCCTTGGGGGAGTTGATCTACTCTGACTATTCATATTGCCAGAGTTTTTCTGTTGATTTCGCCTCATGATTGCTTTTCACAGATGCCTCTGCCCGTCCTCAGAGTTGGGGAGGTGTCTCTTTAAGATTAGACCCCAGCGGGATCACTCTATTTTTGCTGGATCTTTGTAGGGAGTGACCCTGTGTAGTTCCTCTTGGGCTGCTCTAGTTAGGGAGTTCTGGTTGTGGAAGCAGTTCTGGTGTGCGACACACCCGGATTCAGCAACAGGCCTGGGGGTGGTGCGCACGGTTCTCTGTGCCTGGCGCCCAGTGACTTTGGCACAGAGAACCCAAGGCTCTAGCAGTCTCTGGCCAGGAGAAGGGCTCTGCGCAGACGCAGGGAGGGCTCCAGAGGGCACGCAGCTATCAGAGTCCCTGGTCAGATGGATGAGCTAGTGTGGAGGCTGGGAGGACACAGGAGGGGGGACGCAGAGTTGCGTGGCTCCTGCAGTTCCTGGTCAGGGAATGCGGAGCCCCGGTGGGTGTGGGTCACAGGTCGGGGGTCGCTGCACAGATCTTATGGAGGTCTGGGCGGCGTCAAGCCCAGGAGTTTGAGGTTGCTATGAGCTGTGAAGTCAGGGCACTCTATCCAAGGCAACAGCCCAAGGCTCCAGTTTACCAAAACCGTCTCACTCTGCCCCTAAGGATTAGGGCTGTGAGGCAGTTCAGTCCCTGCCTTTAAGCTGCTCAGTCACTAGGTTACTTTGTCCCACCCGTTCCTTGCTCTGGGACCCTGAGGGCAGAGCTTGCCAGAGCAGTTTTTTCACACAATGGCTTTCCCTGAGCCCAGCTCAGTGGCTCATTTTGGGGCCCCAGACAATGCACAAGTTCTCCACACTTTTGCTCAAGCTCTCCCCAAGGCAGCTCAACTGAGTGCCAAGTCCAAGAACACCAAAAAAGTTCACAGGTAAGGCCTTTCCAGTTTGCAGTCTCACTGCTGCTTATACTCACAGTTGCCAGCGTGATTAGGTCGATGGAACACACGCAGCCACTTGCCAGTTTTCCACTGTTTTTGTCCTCCTCCTGGGGTCCAGAAGTCCCTTGCTGGCTCCCTGTATCCTCAAAGGGTTGATCATAGGCAGATCCCACTGGCCAGAGATGTCTGGAGTCTTGTCTCCCCAGACTCGCCGTGCCCAGTTGCAGGGAAGCTGTTACTCAGCCGCCATCTTTAATCCAAAAGCCCCGGATTTTGCAATTAAATGGTGCTTGGAGTTTTTTTACCCCCCAATTTATTTTTATCTTTCTTTGTTATCTTTTAAAAAATAAGTATAATTTTCAATAGATTAGAATTAGAAATGAGGAATGAGGAAAATTAAATCAAATGAGAAAAATGGGGGATCCCAGGCCCCACATGGATATCCAACTGGTAGCCAATCCAGCGAAGTTCCTTATTATCTGAGATCCATATAAAGAGAGAAAGAAATAAGGAAAGATAGCTTTCCCTGTTTCTCCTTCATTTTTGTTTGTATTTTGTGACAATAAAATTATCTTTCTCAGGGTTGTACATGTAAGTGTAGAGTATTAGTATCTTTGGTTTAACCTCAGAATTGATTCATCCAGATTTGTTTACATGAACGTGTCTTTATTTCCCAGATGTACCCACCTAAGATCTAATGACAAAATGGAGGAAGAGAGAGGTAGGGTACAAATGAATCTAGAAACACTAGCAGGTATTTGTATAATAGGTGGCAAATGATTGATGGTATATACTTTATCTGTCTAAAACCTTTGATATCTGCTTTTTAGTTATAACAGGCCACTTACTGATTGCTCAGAAATAAAACCTGTATACCAGAAGGGGGGGATCAGGCTAGGGGTATTGAACAAGGGTTGCTAACAGGCCTTCACGGTTCTGAGCTCCGTAGTCCGGTCAGGACCTGCCAGCCAATCCACCCAGAAGGCTTTAAGTAAAGATTCAATTTCAGAGTGTTTTGTTCTTGTTCAAATCTCACTGTATGCCTGAGTCCCTGATTTATGACTTCAATGAATGTTGCTGAGTTTGAGTAAATAAAGGCATAGTTTCTCTTCTGAAAATATAAAAAGGTAGGTCTGTTGATCATGAGAGAGGACAATTGAAAATTAAAAGTAAATTAAATTAAAAAGAAACATAAAACAAAAGTCAGGACTATTCACATATAAACAAATATGTTTAAAAATTCTAATGAAAAAAAGTCACTGGGAAACGTTCAATCTGTGTTTTGAAAACTCTGTTTAAGAAAGCAGGAACATGTGCAAACTTAAAAACATAGTTTTGGCCTAAAATTGTCAGTTTTAAAACAAATACTGGCACCCTCTGAAATAAGTATAATTTAGAAATGTCATTAATATAAAACCCCTTTTGCTTTATTACCAGATAGTAAGGTATTGAGATTCCCTGCGATGTCCATGCAAATAACCCCCCTGACCAAATGGGAGCTTCTGCCTTATTCAGTGGAGCAAATTTTTGTAAGCTTTTTCTGCAGATGGGCTAGTTGGGAGCTCTCTTGTCCTCCCATTCATATGTCTGCATCCCCCACTTTGAGTGCACCCACACAAATGTCTCCACAGCAGCTGGGTGCTGGTGAGGCAAACAGAATAAGCCGTTGATGAAGAACCCTGGAGAACAGGCCCTGAGTCGCGGAGCCAAACGGTTCCTTGCACAGAGCCAAAAGGACAAGGGTGGACAACCAGTTGGGAAGTAAAAAGCAGTCTCCCAAAACACACGGTGCCTTTTCTCTCTCCACACAGCCCCAGCGTTGTCTGAGACAGAATGCTGTCCAGTCCCTCCACTGCAGTGGACAAGGCCCAGTCCTGTTTTCTATGGACAACTCAAATATTAATTGTGACAGCAGTGGATATTATTCACTTGTGAAGTCTGAACAGACACCCAGCTTTACACACAGGGGAAAGAATAGAGAATAATATTTTGATTTTTCTTTTTTTTTCTTTATTTTAATTTGGTGGCAGGTTCATCTCGCTTTCTAAGAAAGCTTGTTTAGGAATATTAAAAAGCAAAATCCACAGCCCCTCTCCTGGGTGAAAGAGCAAGGCAAGAGCACAGTTGGAAGAGTTGTACTGGTCAGGCTCACAGGATGTGGCAAAGTCTCGGCAGAGAAGTGGGACTGGCAGGAGACAGATTTCCACCCACTTAACCTGTGTTTATGGCGCCTCACCATCAATGAGCTATTTTCAACATATATGAGCTATTTTCACTCCAATTTTTTTCCAATTATTAGAGTCTCTTTATTAAAATAATTACTTAATTTAAAATTAGTAAACCAAGCTAACTTAATAAGGCAGAAAGATTCAGAAAAGATAAATAGAGAGATGAATGAAGTACTGGGTTGCTTGACAGTGGGCAGGGCCTTAGAAGCTCTCTCCTCAGCTAAAACTATTTTTAGTTGTTAAACAAAAGGTAAAACATGAAACACGACCATTTCCAATGAAATTTTCCCAGATCTTGTATCTCAACTGTTTTCCTATCTTCATCATAAGAAATCATCACTATGCATTATTATTTATATAAGTAAATTTTTCTTTCAGTTATTTATTTTTACTTTGGTAGATTTGGAGGGTGCCAGAGGTTTTTAGTTAGTTACATGACAGGGACAGGGGAGAAGTTAGGGCTTTAAAGCAGCCATCACCCACACAGTGTACATTGTCCCCGGTAGGTAATTTTTGATCCTTCACCCCCTTCCCACTCTCTCCCTTTGCAGGTCTTCAAAGTCTTTATATATGTAATGTTTTAACATCATTTTGACAGTTTAGTAGGTATGATATTGTGTCTTTTCCCCACAGCCATAATTACATATTCTCTTTATACTTTTTAGTAAATAGATAATATTCCGTTACAGCACTATTTCACAATTTGTTTATCCATTACCCCTTGCTGAGACTTCAGTTACCTTCAGTTTTTCCTCTCATAAATAATGCTGCAATAAATATATCAATGCATACACCGTTTCTTCTTTCAAATTACTTCCTTGAAATAAATTCCGAAGAATGAGATTACAGGGTCAAAGAGTACAAACATTTTTACGACCTTTGGCCTGCATTGATTGCCAAATGCCCTCAAAAGGCATTGTGCCAGTTTTCAAAGAATGATGTATCTGCTTTCCCCTACAGCTTCGTCAACATGGAGTTATAAAATTTTCCTGTATTTGGTTGAGATTAAATAACATGCCCACGGGAATATTATTATAAGTGGCTATATAACTCACTGATTACTTAATAATGCTGAGGATGTGACAGAAAGTAAAACAGAAAAAAAAACATGCTGAATCACATACTTTCTCAGTAGTGCTAAATGCCTTCACTCACTGGATGTCTGAGCAGGCTAAGCTTCACAACTGAGAACAAAGAAATTGGTTCTGAATCAACTAGAATAAACATAGCATTAGATAACTCAGTTTTCATTCATAAATACATTTATTTACTAATACAGGTCTAAACTTTGCTAAAAGAGTAAAGCTAATGTAAACCAATCCCCACTTACACTATCAACGCCTAAAGTGCTGATTTTGAGTAGCAAAGATTTTACTGTGACCCTTGCAAAGATGTCCAATATTTGCACTATTGTTTTTCAGTTTTTCCTCTGTGTCTTGAGCTATCTTAAATAGGGAGAGAGAAGATAAAGAAGTGGAAAATGAAATAATAGGCTCAAGAATCTCTTGTTCCTTTTATAAATGTTGCATTTGGCCTGCTTCTGTTTTCAGGAAATACTATGCAAACATAGAAATGGGTCAGTTGTCTGCCGATGGCATGGTGAGATGAAAAAAGAAATCCCTGAATATTTAATTCCTCATGACCAGTTCTTCTTAAATACAGTTCCTTCAATATTTCATATAAAAGCAAGCTTGAGGATTTCTGCACAGACTAGATATACTATTAATGGCCACGGGTTGGATGGTTGAGTCAAATGTGGCAATAGCCCATTGGAGGATACAGTGGGGAGAAAATATATGAGTAACATGGAAACCCCCATTGTTCTTCAGGAAGTATTTCTGCTTCAATGAGTGGGTGTCCCTTCTCTCTTCAGGAAGAGTGTACTTGGTGTTTGTTACTAGGAGTGCCTAAGAAAAGAAAACACAAAGATTTATATTTTAAGGTCCCATATTGATAATAGAAAAGAACAAACTAAGAAGCTCAGATGCTCTCTCAGATCCATCCCTATGTCCCATCACCACCACCCCTAAGGAAAGGAAGAAAAAGAACTGAGAAATAAGACAAGAGCCACCAAAAAAGGAAAGGGAATGGTATTTTCATTTACCATTAAAACCAAGCAGGTACATACTTAGGCTCCCAGGACTAGACTGGAAGACTGCTGACTTCTTTGAGGCTTGCCTGCTGTGGACTGTGCCCTTAATGGGGACCCTCTGAGGGACTAAGGTGATGTCCTTCTGCCTTGCTGGGAGCTGCTCCCAGCAATTCAGGACTGGCTTGAGGAAGGGTAGAGAGGCCTAGTAACTGAGAAGGGTAAGCTAGAGAAAGGCGTGGCAGTCTGGGTGAGGACTTGCCTGAGGAGAGCCCTGTGGGCCCATAAAGGGCTTGTTGGCCAGTTCAACTCCAAAGAGAGGATCCACCATTGTCAGTGGCCAGTTCAGAAGAGGGCACTTCCCTGATTTCCACTTTCCCTCCCCCCGTCTTTTTCTACCTTTATCCTCATCTCCATTTCTCTCCCTCTCTTGCTACTCCCAAAATGTTTTCTTTCTCAGCCTTCCCCCACTCTGTTACCCTGAATAGTAGACAAAGTCCAGGAAAAGAACGAAAGCAGCCTGCCCTGCAGAGACTGCCATCGTGATGACCAAGACTGGGTTTCCGAGTGGTTCTTCTCCAAACTGTGTTAGAACATTTGTGAATCTGACCTGCACATTCAGTCTGGGAAGTCATCCAGCCCCAAAGCCATGGCTGTAGGTGAGGACACTTCCCACTCAACAGCCTCTGTTTCCCCATCCATAAGGTGCTAATGAAAGAATTTGGCTCTTTAGATCGTTGTGTGGACCACACAAGCCTCTACAACATGCTTGGTCCAAGTTTATTCCTCTGGTTCACTGAGCAATTCCCAGTGCAGGGCCCAGTCCTTGACAGATACACACATTAAACAGTGCTCCACCTAACTGCGGCTGTTGGCACAGTGTGGGCTTACGGGTGGACAGAGTCCCTGGGCATTTGGGGAATGAGAAACTTCTTTTCTAGACCTCAGAAAGCACCACCAAAACCCCTTTGGCTACAGCACGCAGCATGGGCACTCCCTTTCTTGCCCTACCCCAAAGCAGGATGTGGAAGGACAAACCCTCTTTGTGTAACCAGCTGACCTTGGCTTTACCTGGTGTCATTCATTTGTTCTCTTGTTTTCTTGACACATTTATCAAGACTCTGTCCACCCTTAAGCCCACATTGTGCCAACAGCCGCAGTTAGATGGAGTGCTATCAATGTTGACCACTGCTATGAGCGCTCACATGGGAACAAGGCCCATTCCATGTCCTGCAGTGACCTGTGGTCCCAGGGACCCCAGGAAAGAGAGTGCAGCGCAGAAAGAAGGGTCCTAATGAGGCCCAGGGATTTGTCCCTAGAGTTCAGCAGGGAAGGCTCCGTGGAGGATGTGAGGTGCACTGCCAAGGTAATTAGGGCCCAGCTATGCAGATATTAAAGTTGCCCAAGTCAGCCACGTAGGGAGAGGCAGCTTTACGGTGACAGTAATAAAGCTTAAGCTTGAAGAATCCTCATTTGCCCAGTCACTTTCAAGGCTTGCGAAAGGTCCTACCAGCTGTTCACATGGTCATGTTTCTATAATTTGCGTCTCTTAGATGTTTTAACCATAGCCCATTAAGACAGCCCACTTTGCTCTCTGTCTCCCTCACCCCCCGTCCCACTTCCCTATGTCTGTGGGGGTTGGAGTGGCCGAGAGCACGTTTGGGATGGGCTAAGTGCAGCTGTGTTAGGAGGTGGGTTTAGTTTAGTGGGATGTGTTTGGAGTCACTTCTCCATGTGCCCATGGAGAAGAGATGGCTTTCAGGAATGGCTCTGCTGCCCCTGTATGGGGCCCCCAGCATGGTGATAGGAGATAGTAGGGTCAGAAATCATGTCTCGCTGGGCGCAGTGGCTCATGTCTGTAATCCTAGTTCTCTGGGAGGCTGAGACTGGTGGATTCCCTGGGCTCACAAGTTCAAGACCAGCCTGAGCAAGAACAAGACTCCATCTCTAAAAATAGCCAGGTGTTGTGGCAGGCACCTGTAGTCCTAGCTACTTGGGAGGTTGAGGCAAGAGGATGGCTTGAGCCCAAGAATTTGAGGTTGCTGTGAGTTATGATGCCACGGCACTCTACCAGGGGCAGGTAGGGGACCAAGTGAGACTCTGTCTAATAAAAAAAAAAAAAAGAAAGAAAGAAAGAAATTGTGTCACAATACTGATATATCCTTTGGTGTTTACCATAAGAAGTAGGTGGCTGGTGGAGGAGAAATGAGGTTTGAAAAGAAACAGACATGCACACAGACGGGTACATTTATGTGGTGTTCCTGGACTTGGCAAGATTGAAGGTTATCTGTCAGCTCTTAACTTTTGTAGATTTTTGTGATATCTTTTCCCATTTTAAATCAATATTCATGGCCACGCCTGATTTCATATTCATACTTTCACAGTTTTCCTCCTGACTGTAGCAGCTGAACTCGCCTAGTGCTAGCTTACAGACATCTCTGGGCTGCTGGGACCCTGGCTCCGGCCTCCTGGTGGGAGACATTCTCAGAGTCCCTTTTCCCAGGGGGCAGCAGCTGCCTCATTCCTTGGAGGCAGTGGAGCCCCCCCACATACCTGGCGGCCTCAGCCTGCCCAGCGGTCTTCCTTCCTGGCCACCAGCTGCCTGAGCGCGGCCTCCCTCCCGAGCATCTGTGTGGCCATTCATCACAGGCCTGCTCTTGGAAAGGCAAAAAAAGTTGCATTATACTAGGTAAAGCTTATCACTTGCATCTGCCAAGATCCACGCATTTCCCTGCCACTTGGCCCCCAGTCTCCCCCCTGCTTTTACCCTCTCTTGTGGGTTTTCAATAGTGCATGCTTTTTTCTTTTTCCCCTTCTTTCTGGTCAAGACAAGGTTGTCTCTCTGAGTGGAAAAAGGCAGTGTGTTCGTGGAGTGCAGCTGCATTTCAAAGGTACTTTGTTGGCGAGTTATGAATTTGCCTTTGCTACTGTGGGGAAACAGGGAGATTCTTTGGCTTCCCCCGCACCCCACCCCAAACTGAAATTGATGTTATTTCTCTGCCAGTGGTACCCAAGGAAATGTTTTGTTCCATTTCCTCCCCTTTCAGGCTGAGCCCTATTTATGTTGGGAGCTGGGGCCCTGCCACTAAGAATCATTGTCATTACCACCAGCATCTGAGGCTAGCCAAATCTAGCAGCTGTGGTCTCATGCCTACCCTCACCAAGGTTTATTTCCTTGACAACATGTTCTTGTTTGGACCAACTTTCTTAGACTTTTTCTCGTTGTTCCCCTCACAACCCTACCCTTGCTCTTCCTGAGATCGCCCTTACAGTTTCATGGAGCTTAAAATTAAAAAGGAAAAAGTGTGTGTTGGAGGGAGTGGACAGGGGATTGGAGCTGGAAAGGAGATAAAGACCCTGGGCGTTGGGAAAAAAAGAGTACAGGGGCCAGAGCGGGGGTGAAGGGCGGGAAGTTTCACCGCAAATAACGGGATCAAATTAATTATTATTTGGATGGCCACCCCTCGCCAGGCAGGACTCACCCTGGGCCTTACCCACCCAAGCATTTCAAATGGAACACCTAGGTGGCCCAGGGGGACCCCTGACCCCGGTATCCTGTTCCTTTCTGCCTGCTTTGCTACTTTTCTCCCTGATAAAAAGAGAGAGTGAGAGATAATTAACAAAAAACATGGCCCCAGGACAATGAAACAACTGGCCTTGGCCGGCAAGAAATGTATCCTGGTTTTCTAGGTGAACTTTCTGCCATCAATCTTTCCTTTAACCTCCATGTTAGTGGAAGCAATAGGAACAGCACACCCCTCCCCTGAGCAAACGCTTTCTTTTGACTGGAAACAACACAGGGGCTCTGCGAAGGCCGAGGTGAAATCTGGGTGGCATGGGCGCCGCACAATGGGGCCGCTGTTCCCCAGCCCTGGCTTGTGTTTTACAACAGGGGAGGGGCCAGGGTGAATGGTGAGATGGTTGAAACAATCCCTCCGATTCAGGCCTACAAACGCATCTTCTGTTCCATGCAGAGCGGACAGAAAGAAGGAAGGTGACAAAGAACATGGGGCGGGGAGAACAAAAACAAAACGGGCTAAAAAGATCTCTCCCATCTTACATATCCCAGGAGGGGGTTCTGTGGAGGAGCCTTCGGGAGGCCTCCGCCACATCTGAATAGCTTTATCTGGACTCTGATTTATTGATGAAGCTTAAGCGACTTGCTGGAGAAAGGCTGGGGTGTTTCTTTGTCTGCTAGACAGAGGACAATAGGCCATAAGGGCCACGATCTCTTGGGATGCTCTCGGGTCCTTGCCCTCTCCTTCCTGCAAATACCAGCCACTGTGAAAAACGATTGGTGGTGTGTCTGGAGGGCTGGTGACAAGGCCATCCACTTGAGGTCTCCTTAAGAGGGTATTATGGTCAGGGTGATGTTTGTGCTGTGAAGATGGCACACTCCATTTTGTTAATGGCTCTCACGGGCCCCAGATAATCGCCCCCCCTGCCTGGCTGTCAGGGGCACAGTCACCACCAATTCATGGCCCCCTCAGAGAAAGCACCCTTTCTGTGGCAACCAAGATGGGGACATTGTGTTCACCTACTTGAGCAGAGGGGAAGGTGACCACAGGGGCAGCCTGCCTTGTAAATTACCACAAAACAAAAACAGTTCCTTCTAGGCCTGGGACCTCCACCCATAAATTATGGCTGAGCTGTAGAGAGAGCTGGGAAGAGACTGGGTGCTGGAGAGTTCCTCCCCTAAACCTCCCACCCCACTCTGCAAGGCCTCTGGGTCTGGGAACCCTCTAGAGAAGCAGGAGCCTTGAGCAATTGGCCCCAGGTGGCCAGGAGCACCTGCGAGGGTCCCCACTGTGCCTCCAGGGAGAGGCAGGAGCCAGGCCCTCACACCTGACAGAGACTTAACCCAGGCCCCTTGTGGCTTAATACCCACCTTGTCCTGAATCTCCCCAGCTGCCAGGCTCCAGCCTTAATGCCATCAGAGAGAAAAAAAGAAGAGAAAAGAAAGAAGAGAAAAGGATGGAGGGAGCAAGGGGGTGAGAGAGAAAGAATGGAGGAAGGGAAAAGGAAGGGAAGAGAGAGAAAGAGACACAGAGAAAGGGACAGAGAGAAAGAAAGGGGGGGAGTGGAAGAAAGAAAAGGAAAGCCGCCGTGATTCATAGCTAAGACTGAGGGTGATTGTACTAAAAATCTGTTTCTCCCCCTTGATTTAAAGTCTGAGGAAGTGAGCTTTACATATCCCAGATACACATATAATACCAAATATAAAATACCCGGCTGATGCCGGCCACCTGCTAGAATAACGTCTTCTTGTGCAAACGTCTCCTCGCATTCTATAGGGAACCTGGCAAGTGATGTTATTTACCTAAATTAATTTTCGGAGTAATAGATTTTTTTTTTTTCATTCTTCTAAAGGAACAAGTTTTCAAAAATTATCAGTCATTTTTTTCTCAAATGTATCGCACACTTCTTTGATTTTAAACAGAAGATACTAAATGGAATTGTACTTTTTTTGTTGACTCAGGGTCAAATGGAAGAGAACGCTGGAAAGTGCCCTGTAAACCCGAGGCACAATACAGCCGCGCACTATGCTTCTTCCCGTCAATGACCACGACCTCATGCTTCATGGCCCCAGCCATGATGGTTGGGGAGGTCTGGCGACCTGTTTTTTTATAGCTTTCCTGTGCTCCCTGGCTCCCACTTTTTCTTGTGGGGCATGTTGCCTTCACTGGGCTCTGCTGTTTCTGCTGGATTGTGAAATCTCGTAACCAAGCCTGTTAATGAGGGGTGACAAGAGTAAGCGTCAGAACTCTCTGGCTTTGCCATCCTGGGCAAATTACTTAACTTTTCTATGCCTCAGTTCCCTCACTTGTAAAATGGAAATGGAAACAGTACTTATTTTAGGGCACTATTGAGAAGATTAATGAAATAATACATATCAAGTGCTCAGGGTGGAAGCTGGAGTGTAGTGAATATGCAACAAATATTGGCTACAATAAAATAATAAATTAGCATTATTAGGAATGAAAGATTTCTGTGACATGCATGGAATTCAGGATTTCAGATTTTCAGAAGGAAGATCTTTAATTTTTGTTTGCTTATTTCCACTTTCTTACCTTGATAGAATATTGTAAGGTGGCCAATTAGATAGTGATCTCCAGAAACTAGGGGTGGGAGGTTGTTTTATTAAGAAGCCGGTTTAAGAAGGAGTTGAGATTTGACCAAGGAAATTCAAGTGCTCAGCCTCAGCCTACTCAGTCCTGGGACCAACCTTATCAGCTGAGAATATTTTCTTAAGTGCACAAACCCCAGCTCTGCCTCCCTTGTGCAGTGCACCCTCCTGTCTGCACTTCAATGAGAAGTAAGAACAGTGACAACAGCTGTCACTCTCAGAGCACCTGCTCCGCATCAGGCTCACCGCTGCTTTTTGTAGCCTCACTGGTGAGTTTTTCTCCTGAGAGTCCATTACATGCTGGAGACTTACTCATTTTCCCACAAGGGGCTAACTCTCAGGGAGGTATAAGGATGTATCTTTGCTCACCCAGCTGGGGCTAAGAGGACCCTGTCTCCTCACTCCTGCCACCCAGTCTCACATTCTTGGTCCAGCCTCCTGGTGTCACTTTCAGTTTCACCTGAGGCATCTTTTCTGCATCTTGACCAAGCCAAGTGAGCACACATGGGGACAGCAGGAGGCTAGAAGGAGTGGCAGGAAGACGGTGGCAGATGGCAAGGCACTAATCTTGACACAAACCTGCCACAGAGAGTGGCCCAAGTAACTCTCATGCTTGCCCAAGTTACATTTTATTTTTTCACTGCCTAAATAATTTTGGTTTATTGATAGTACATAACTGATATAAACTAATCTCAACTTCTAGAAAGAACCACTATTGAAAGCTTCATACATTTCCTCTTGTATTATTTTATTTTATTTTATTTTATTTTATTTTATTTTATTTTATTTTATTTTATTTTATTTTAGTTTCTGGCTGGGGCCGGGTTTGAACCTGCCACCTCTGGCATATGGGGCCGGCACCCTACTCCTTTGAGCCACAGGTGCTGCCCTTCCTCCTGTATATTTTTGTCAAAATAAACCTACACATATGAATGGGATCATATACCATATATACTAGAGTATAAGCCGAGGTTTTTTGGCACAAATTTGTGCTGAGTTCGGGTTTTTCGGCACAAATTTTGTGCTGAAAAAACTCGGCTTATACTCGAGTATATAGGTACTTTTAAGACATTTGTCTGTCTGCCTTCTTGCCTTCTCACTAGCAGCAGATTACAGTGGTGAAGAACATGGGCTCTAAAGCATTTTAGGCCTCCTCCCCAAAGGGCTCCCCTGATAAGTAGAGAGATGAGCTGCCTGTAGCATCTATCAAACACAGGAAGTGCCAAAAAAAACATACACATTTTAAGAAACGAAAAAACTGTATTAAAATTATAATAGTATATACCAATAACAAAAGATGAATACAAGTCACATTTGAGCATCCCTTGTAATTTGCAGAAGTCAAACGTGACTTGAGAATGACAATTTCAATACCCTTTTATTTCCTTTCTTAACGTGCGTGTACATTTTTCATGGCACCCTCTGTATTTTCAACAGCATCTTGGGCACAGACACCGCTACACTCTTTATATAGATGCATTATTAGTAGGTAGAGATCTACTTTGTCTTCTCAAAGACTGTATTATATTCAATCCTATTGGTATTTATTAAACTAATTTTCTATTGATGGACATTAGGTTTTTCTAATTTTTGGTATTATGAACAATGATGAAATGAACATTTTTATCTATACATATTTTTAATACTTGTCCCTTTGAATAAATCTGAGAGAAACAGGGTTATTGGAGCAAAAGACTAACAATCTTGCTAGACTTTACTCCAGAAAGGTTAGATGAAAAGGTATTCCCACCAAACCCTCACATCTCATTATCATTCTTTGTCATCTTTGGTAGACAGAAAAGAAAAAGAATGAGGTCTCATTTTGCTGTGCTTCAGTTGATTAAAAGCAAGGCTGATTACCTTTTGATTGTTGTGTTCCTATCTGCCACCCATTAAGTATTAAGGTAATTACTGAAATTATCATTCTGCCCCATAGGTTGCAGGTAATTTTTGCCACTTTGTAGTTTGTCTTTTAACCTTGTTTCTGGTTCTTCAGGCCTTACAAAAGTACGTGGGGGAGAATAACTTGGAGCAAGCACCATTTTCGCAGTGACAGGGAAGTCAACTCTCAACTCAGAGCTAGGGGTCCACTGGGCAGAGAGCACAGAGGGGTGTCATGACAAGCAACCTGAAAATCAGTGTGGTTCCAAGGATCTAAAGAATAACCTAATACTATCAACTCTTTTCTGTCATTAAAAATCTGGTGAAATTTATCACCTGAGTCCTTATACAAATTTGATACTGGGTCCCTTCTTTTCCATTCTCTTCTCTTCCCTTACCCTCCGGCATGGACGCCACACAAACAAGTATGTCTGGTGTCCAAGATATGGGGCACTTGGGCTGGGGTATAGGGGGGTGTCGCTAGACAGAGACTAATCCTTTGGAGACTGATTACAGTAAACAAATAAGTTACTTGACTGAGTAAATAGACAAATGCATTCAGGATAGTGGGAGGCTGGTTTCTCACTGTCAGAGGAAGGATTCACAAAGGAACCCCAAGGTGTTAGGTTAGAATTGGAGCTATCACTAATAATGTTTTAAATATTTTATGGAGTATTTTATGTCTGTATATATAAAATATACACATACAATAATATGTATGCTTATTATATATACACACATAGGGATAGGTTTGAAATTGTTATAGGCGTATGTGTTCCTGGATGCGGACGCTTATGCGTTCATATATTCACTAGCTCTCTATCCCCTGAGACACTGACCCCTCAGTAGCGGTAAAACTTGGTTTCTAAATATTCCCACCTCAAAAGCTCTATGGAGAATGAGCGATTTAGGGCTGGGACAAGGGAAAGTATAAAATAAGCCAGGAACATCTTGTTGTGTCACAAAGGAGTGAAATGACAAAAGAATGATGGATACAGATGCCATTTGCACAAGTTCCCACCAGCCAAAGGGCAATCTGAGAATTTAAAATGAGAATATCAAATTATAGTATATTGAATAAAGTAGGAGTCCAAGAGTTCATAGAAGAAGAAAAAGGGTTTTCTTCTCCAATAGTAAAATGCCTATGAGCAAATGTAGATCTGATGAGGGTTTTATGTTTGGAATATGCAACCTCCCCCATTGTAAATCAATAATAAATACATAAATAATTCAGTCAAAAATAGGCAAAGGATCTGAATATACACTGTTTATGAATTGAATTCTGTCTAACTTCCAGTTGAGGCAGAGATGTTGAAGTTCTAACTCCCCTCCAGGACCTCTAAATGTGGCCTTATTTGAAAAACAGGATTGTTGAAGATACAGTTAATTAAGATGAGATCATACTGGAGTAAGATGGGCCCCTAATTCAATGTGACTGGTATCCTTATAAGAAGACAGTCATGCAGAGACACAGAGCACGGGGGAATGGCATGTGAAGATAGAAGCAGAGATTGGAGTGATGGGTCTACAAGCCAAGGATTGCTGGCCCCCACCAGGAGCCAGCGGAGGACTGAAACAGATCTTCCTTAGAGGGACCCAGGCTTGCCAATACCCTGACTTCAGACTTCTACCCTCCAGAACTGTGAGAGAACTGCTGTTGTTTTAAGCCACACAGATTGTAATACTTTGTTACAGTTTTCTCTAAGAAGATAAACAAATGGTCACTAAGCCTGTGAATATGCTTGATATTATTAACCATCAGGGAAATGAATGTCAAAGTCACAATGAAATACCACCTGACACTCACCGTGATGGCTGGAATAAAAAAGGCAGATAACAAGTTAATGAGATGTGGAGAAATTATAACCCTCAGACATAACTGGTGGAAAGGAAAAATGATGCAGATGCTTTGTAAAACAGTCTGAGAGTTCCTAAATAGCTAAACACAGAGTTACAATATTACTCAGCAATTCCACCCCCAGGTATACACCCAAGGGAAAGGAGAACACATGTCCACACAGAAGCTTGTATGTGAATGTTCACAGCAGTGTTGTTCATAATAGTCAGCATCAGGGCTTTTAGGGATCCCTGGAATTGGTGACGATTCAGGCCCTTAGCACATATGAAATCCAGGCTTGATGACAATTTGCATGACGTCCATTTATTTGTAAAGCTTTTGCAGATAAGTTTTCTTGATGCACTATGAAATGATACTTCATCAAATGTGAATTTGGGGCAACAATTGTATTGTCTTCCATTAATTTTACAAGCCCCTCTCTTTTACCTACCGTTGCCAGGGCACCATCAGTCACTATACCAGACATGTTGATTGCTTTAACATATTTTTACTGCTTCGTATACATCTCTTGATTTACTTGTGTCTTTTAATGGCAATAAAGAAGCCCTTTCTTTTTCTTCTTCTTTTTTTTTTTTGGAGACAGAATCTTACTTTGTCACCTTTGGTAGAGTGCTGTGGCATTGTAGCTCAGAGCCATCTGCCTCGGCCTCCCAGAGTGCTAGGATTACAGGTGTGAGCCACTGCACCTGGCAAGAAGTCATTTCTTCAGTGACATTATATTTGTCATCAATACCTCTAATAAAAATGGCAGGTTGAGTTGTATTTGTAGCAGCAGGTACTGTCATCCATCACCAAAGCATAAAATTTAAAATTAGCAGCTTTACTCTCTAAACTTCTTTCCATAAATTTTCCAATTTCTTCAATTCACCTGCTTATAGTCTGGTGTGACAAACTGATTTTAGAAACATCTCCCCCCTTTTCAAGGCAAATAATATGTGCCGTGCTTTTTCCATTCACTGCTTAATAGACTCACCATCAGTAAATTATTTTGATTTTTTTCGTTATTGAATGTGTTGGCGCATAACTAGCTTCTATAATGGAATCATCTGAGTTGGGACTTTAAAACATTTTTTCTTGAGAAGACTTTTTCCCATTCCATTATTTTCTCCTTATGGCACAATCCTTCACGCATACTGAATTTGGCAGCATGCTTTTGCATATAACACCTTTTCAAATTATAGTCTTTGAAAACTCACACAAATTCACTGCAAATTAAGCAGAGTGTGTTACTGGTTGCCTCAAAAAAGCAGTAGTCTTCCTTCCACTTTTCATTAAACAATCCTCCATCCATCATTTTTACTTTTAGGGCTTCTGTTTTCTTTTTAGACACTGTAGAAGCCATGCTGGGATTAAAAAATAATAATAGGGGATTGGATTAAAGATGGCGGCTGAGTAACAGCTTCCCTGCAACTGGGCACGGCGAGTCTGGGGAGACAAGACTCCAGACGTCTCTGGCCGGTGGGATCTGCCTATGATCAACCCTTTGAGGATACAGGGAGCCAGCAAGGGACTTCTGGACCCCATGAGGAGGACAAAAACAGTGGAAAACTGGCAAGTAGCTGCGTGTGTTTGATCGACCTAATCACACCGGGAACTGTGAGTATAAGCAGCAGTGAGACTGCAAACTGGAAAGGCCTTACCTGTGAACTTTTTTGGGGTTCTTGGACTTGGTGCTCAGTTGAGCTGCCAGGGGAGGAGCTTGAGCAAAAGTGTGTGGACCTTTGGGCATTGTCTGGGGCCCCAAATGAGCCACTGAGCTGGGCTCAGTGAAAGCCATTGTGTGAAAAAACTGCTCCGGCAAGCTCCACCCTCAGGGTCCCAGGGCAAGGAACGGGCAGGACAAAGTAACCTAGTGACTGAGCAGCTTAAAGGCGGGGACTGAACTGCCTCACAGCCCTAATCCTTAGGAGCAGAGTGAGACGGTTCTGGCACATTGGAGCCTTGGGCTGTTGCCTTGGGTAGAGTGCCCTGACATCACAGCTCATAGCAACCTCAAACTCCTGAGCTTGGCGCCACCCAGACTTCCATAAGAGGTGTGCAGCAACCCCCGACTGGTGACCTGCACCCACCAGGGCTCCACATTCCCTGGCCAGGAACTGCGGGAGCCACGCAACCCTGCGTCCTCCCTCCTGTGTCCTCCCAGCCTCCACACTAGCTCATCCATCTGACCAGAAACTCTGATAGCTGTGTGCCCTCTGGAGCCCTCCCTGTGCAGAGCCCTTCTCCTGGCCAGAGACTGCTAGAGCCTTGGGTTCTCTGTGCCAAAGTCACTGGGTGCCAGGCACAGAGAACCGTGCACACCACCCCCAGCCCTGTTGCTGAATCCGGGTGTGTCGCACACCAGAACTGCTTCCACAATCAGAACTCCCTAACTACAGCAGCACCAGAGGAACTACACAGGGTCACTCCCTAAAAAGATCCAGCAAAAATAGAGTGATCCCGCTGGGGTCTAATCTTGGAGAGACACCTCCCCAACTCTGAGGACGGCCAGAGGCAACGGTGAAAAGCAATCATGAGGCGAAATCAACAGAAAAACTCTGGCAATATAAATACTCAGAGTAGATCAACTCCCCCAAGGATCAATGGGGCAGAAACACCACAAGACCCCATGCACAAACAAATAGCTGAGATGTCAGAAATTGAATTCAGAATCTGGATTGCAAATAAGATTGAATTAGAATTCCAAAGGTTATTTCAAGAATTCAACAGATTCAAAGACCAAATGACGAAAGATTTTGACACATTGAGACAAGAAGTTGCATCCCTCCAAGATCTGGGAAACACAGTAGAATCCCTCAGTAACAGAATGGAGCAACCATAAGAAAGGATTTCTGACATTGAAGACAAAGCTTTCGAACACTCCCAAACCCTCAAAGAAGAAGAGTAATGGAGAACAAAAACAGACCACTCTCGCCGAGAGCTCTGGGATAATTTGAAGAAAACCAATATTTGTCTTATAGGGATCCCTGAAAGTGATGAAGTGGCTTCACAAGGCACAGAGTCTCTTCTCCATGAGATTATGAAGGAGAACACTCCATACATGCCAAGAGATTCCAAAATTCAGATAGCAGACAGTTTCAGAACTCCAGCACGACTCAACCCGAATAAGACATCCCCCAGGCACATCATAATCAATTTCACTAAAGTTAATATGAAGGAGAAAATTCTGAAAGCTGACAGATAAAAGAAAACCATTACCTACAAGGGGAAGAATATTAGAATAACTGCAGATCTCTCCACTGAAACCTTTCAAGCTAGATGAGGATGGTCATCGACCTTTAATCTACTAAAACAAAATAACTTTCAACCCAGGATACTGTACCCAGCTAAACTGAGCTTCATTTATGATGGAGAAATTAAATACTTCAACAACATTCACATGTTGAAGAAATTTGCCACAACTAAACCAGCTCTCCAGGACATTCTTAGACCTATCCTCCATAAAGACAACCATAATTCTCCACCACAAAAGTAAACCCACCCAAAACATTTTTGATCAAATTCCAACTTCCACAGTTGCAAAAGGATTAAAAATGTCCACAGGACTCCTGAAAGGCTTATCAATATTCTCAATTAATGTGAATGGTTTAAATTGTCCTCTAAAGAGGCACAGGTTGGCTGACTGGATACAAAAACTCAAGCCAGATATCTGTTGCATCCAAGAATCATATTTACATTAAAAGACAAATATATACTCAAGGTGAAGGGATGGTCATCTATATTCCAGGCAAATGGAAAGCAGAAAAAAGCAGGCATTGCAATCCTGTTCACAGACGCAATAGGCTTTAAACCAAACAAAATAATTAAGGATAAGG
This sequence comes from Loris lydekkerianus, assembly GCA_963574355.1. Classification (NCBI taxonomy): domain Eukaryota; kingdom Metazoa; phylum Chordata; class Mammalia; order Primates; family Lorisidae; genus Loris; species Loris lydekkerianus. The sequence goes on along the minus strand of CAUYPK010066311.1, from coordinate 1,154 downwards.
ATTAATACTTCATATTTGTCAAAGGTAATACTCAATATGATGAGATCTCAATTATTAATATTTATGAACCGAACCACAATGCACATCAAGTTATAAGAGAAAATCTAACATACATGAGAACTCGCTTTCCTCCCCTTCCATAGTTGTTGGAGATTTTAAAAAATCTGTTAAAATCAGTGCTGGATAGATCCTCCAAAAAGAAGCTAAGCAAAGACATTTTAGATTTAAACTCAGCCATTAAACATCTGGACATAACAGACATCTACAGAACATTTCATCCCAACAAAACTGAATACACATTCTTCACATCAGCCCACGGAACATACTCCAAAATTGACCACATCCTAGGTCAAAAATCTAACCTCAGCAAATTTAAAATAATAGAAATTATTCCTTGCATCTTCTCAGACCATCATGGAATAAAAGTTGAACTCAATAACAACAGGAACCTGCATACCCATACAAAAACACGGAAGGTAAACAACCTAATGCTGAAAGATATAGGGGTTACCGATGAGCTTAACAAGGAAATCATCAAATTTTTGGAACAACACAACAATAAAAACACTAATTACCAAAACCTCTGGAATACTGCAAAGGCAGTCCTAAGAGGGAAATTTATAGCACTGCAAGCCTTCCTCAAGAAAACGGAAAGAGAGGAAGTTAATAACTTAATGAAACATCTCAAGCAACTGGAGAAAGAAGAACACTTCAACCCCAAACCCAGCAGAACAAAAGAAATAACCAAAATCAGAGCAGAATTAAATAAAATGGAAAACAAAAGAATTATACAACAGATCAATAAATCCAAAAGTTGGTTTTTTGAAAAGATCAATAAAATAGATAAACCTTTGGCCAATAAAAGAGTAAAAGCTCTAATTTCATCAATCAGAAATGGTAAAGATGAAATAACAACAGACCCCTCAGAAATTCAAAAAATCTTTAACGAATACTACAAGAAACTCTACTCTCACAAATATGAAAATCTGAAAGAAATCGACCAATACCTGGAGGCACGCCACCTACCAAGACTTAGCCAGAATGAAGTAGAAATGTTGAACAGGCCTATATCAAGTTCTGAAATAGCATCAACTATACAAAATCTCCCTAAAAAGAAAAGCCCAGGACCAGATGGCTTTACGTCAGAATTCTAC
>CAUYPK010066309.1:0-64977 GCA_963574355.1 Loris lydekkerianus | reverse complement strand
ACCAGGGATTCTACTACAAAACTCTTAGAAGTGATCAAGGAATACAGCAGCGTCTCAGGTTACAAAATCAACATTCATAAATCAGTAGCCTTTATATATACCAACAATAGTCAAGCTGAAAAAACAGTTAAGGACTCTATTTTATTCACAGTAGGGCCAAAGAAGATGAAATATTTGGGAGTTTATCTAACAAAGGACGTGAAAGATCTCTATAAAGAGAACTATGAAACTCTAAGAAAAGAAATAGCTGAAGATGTTAACAAATGGAAAAATACACCATGCTCATGGCTGGGAAGAATCAACACTGTTAAAATGTACATACTACCCAAAGCAATATACAATTTTAATGCAATTCCTGTTAAAGCTCCACTGTCATACTTTAAAGACCTTGAAAAAAATAATACTTTGTTTTATATGGAATCAGAAAAAAACCTCGAATAGCCAAGACATTAGTCAGAAATAAAAACAAAGCAGGAGGAATCACTCTACCAGACCTCAGACTATACTATAAATCGATAGTGATCAAAACAGCATGGTACTGGCACAAAAACAGAGAGGTAGATGTAACAGAATCGAGAACCAAGACATGAACCCAGCTACTTACCGTTACTTGATCTTTGACAAGCCAATTAAAAATATTCAGGGGGGAAACGTTTTCCTATTTAACAAATGATGCTGGGCAAACTGGCTGGCAATCTGTAGAAGACTGAAGCTGTACCCACACCTTTCACCATTAACTAAGATAGACTCTCACTGGATTAAAGATTTAAACTTAAGACATGAAACTATAAAAATACTAGAATAGAGTGCAGGGAAAATTCTTGAAAAAATCGGCCTGGTCAAATATTTTATGAGGAGGACCCCCTGGGCAATTGAAGCAGCTTCAAAAATACACTACTGGGACCTGATCAAACTAAAAAGCTTCTGCACAGCCAAGAACATAGTAAGTAAAGCAAGCAGACAGCCCTCAGAATGGGAGAAGATATTTGCAGGTTGTGTCTCTGACAAATGTTTAATAACCAGAATCCACAGATAACTCAAACGTATAAGCAAGAAAAGAACACATGATCCCATCACAGGCTGGCAAAGGGACTTGAAGAGAAACTTCTCTGAAGAAGACAAGCACATGGCCTACAGACATATGAAAAAATGCTCATAATCCTTAATCATCAGAGAAATGCAAATCAAAACTACTTTGAGATATCATCTAACTCCAGTAAGATTAGCCCATATCACAAAATCCCAAGACCAGATATGTTGGTGTGGAGGTGGAGAAAAGGGAACACTTCTACATTGCTGATGGGAGTCAAATTAATACATCCCTTTTGGAAAGATGTTTGGAGAAAACTTAGAGATCTAAAAATAGACCTGCCATTCAATCCTATAATTCCTCTACTAGTTATATACCCAGAAGACCAAAAATCACATTATAACAAAGATATCTGTACCAGAATGTTTATTGCAGCCCAATTCATAATTGCTAAGTCATGGAAAAAGCTCAAGTGCCCATCGATCCATGAATGGATTAATAAATTGTTGTATATGTACACCATGGAATATTATGCAGCCTTAAAGAAAGATGGAGTCTTTACGTATTTCATGTTTACATAAATGAAGCTGGAAAATATTCTTCTTAGTAAAGTATCTCATGAATGGAAGAAAAAGTATCCAATGTACTCAGCCCTACTATGAAACTAATTTATGGCTTTCATATGAAAGCTATAACCCAGTTATAACCTAAGAATATGGGGAAGGGGGAGAGGGAGGGGAGGGAGGGGGAGGATGGGCGGAGGGAGAGGGATTGGTGGGATTACACCTGCAGTGCATCTTACAAGGGTACATGTGAAACTTAGTAAATGTGGAGTGTAAATGTGTTAACACAATAACTAAGAAAATGCCAGGAAGGCTATGCTAACCAGTGTGATGAAAATGTGTCAAATGGTATATAAAACCAGTATATGGTGCCCCATGATCATATTAATGTAGACAGCTATGATTTAATTAAAAAAAAAAAAAGCCTAGATACAGTCCCAAGTGACGTGTGAAGACAGTCCCTGGCAGGGCAAGAGTCACTCCCACTGTGGCTTGCCCCCACAGCCTGCACAATCACTCAGGATGGCACGGGGCATGGCAGCCTCCAGCACACAGGCTGCAGAACACTCTGCCAGCAGCTCTTGGATTCCACTCCTGGCAGAAAAGGCAATTCTTTCTCTGCCTCCGTGGAGACATGTATAAAGATGTGTCTTCAAGGCCCAGTAGTGGTCCCTGGGTCTGTCCAGAGGATTTTGAGAGCCATTAGGGAAAAAATCCCTGCCTTGGGCTGTACGGGAATAGCAGCAAATACTTATTGGCCGCTGGGCAGCTGCCCCAGAAGGAGCCTTTCTGGGGTTGCGTGGACGAGGCACTCGAGGGGCTCTGGCTGTGGCATGGTCCTAACAGCATAGGCCTCATGGGACCCTCCCCAAACTCCGAGCACTGTATGGTAATGTCTCACATGTCTGCTGAGGGCTCCCATCCATCCACCTCCACCTGCTCTCCTAAGACTCTAAATGGAAGACTAGATAGTTAGAGAAAATGAAAGAAATCGGGAGTGATCCTTTCAGCTTCCCATTCTCTCTGTCTCTAAGCAGCACCTCCCTTCCTCTGCTTCCCTCCACAGCAGGGAGAATGGTATCTACCCCTCTCCCAGCCTGCCCTGGCACAGGAAGCACCATTCCCAGGTGGCCTGTGCCCCAGAATTGTATGGTGCCAGCTGTATACCTGAGCCCACGTTCCCCCACCTGCCCTGTCTGTAGCTTGGTTCCACAGTAGCCCACAGTTGGGCTGACAACACCTATAATTTGCCAGGTGCCCTCGAACCCGTTCTGCCTTGGCCCTCTCTTCACTTCTCTCCCTGCCCAGTCTGTCCTCCTGATGGGCTCCTCTTGCCTAGTCAGCCTAAGAGCCCCAGGAAACCTTGCCCTTGGCCCACTTCTCACTTCATTCATACTTCTTGGATGAATCGCCTATCCTGATGGTTTCAACCACCACCAATCTGACCGCTCTGAGCTGGGCACCTTAGCACAGTCCCATGTGTCCAGTGGCCTACTGCACATCTCCATTTAAACATCCTCAAAACTTACAAAGTCCAACACACACCCCTTGCCAAGGATGCCTTGTGTCTTAACCAAGCTCTGCTGTTCCAAGCCCAGTGAGCCTTGTCTTGACTCTTCTCCCTCCTCATCCTCATCCAGTCAGTCCCAGGGGTCCCCTGATGTCGCCTTCTAAATGTGCTGTTGGGCTCTGGACCTGGTCACATCACCTGTAGCCTCAATTGCTGCAGAATTGTCCTCCTGGTTCTCTGAAGTTCACCCTCCTCCCTGCAGCTGAAGTGATCCTCTCACACCCCAGAGTGGATTCTGTCAGAATGTGTTGCTAACCAGCCATGGGGGGGGAGTGGTGGTGGTGGTGGTGGGGCCGGAACTGTGAGCTATTCCAGGGCAAGGGCCATGCCTGATTCATCTCTGTCCCCAGAGCTAAGTCCAAGTGCAGCATGCGGCAGCAGCTCCATGACCATTTGTTGAATGAATGAGTGACACAACCTGTTACTCCATATCCTTTCCATGATCTCATCCTAACCCCAGGGGATCTGAGCTCCTAGATCTCCTCCTCCTGTGACTCAGCCCCACCCCTTGGCCATGCTCCTCCAGACTCCACCAATCCCAGGAGCTCGGCTGTTGGACCAGCCCTTGAGTGTGCGCCCAGTGCATGCTGTCCCCAGGGGCTGGCAGACAGGCTTAGGCTTGCCTCCAAGGTCAAAAATCCTGAAAGAGGCACCACACCCATCCTGGAACCTGTAGGGAAGGTCATGGAAAATCTCCAAAGGGGCCCCTCAGTGCTGGGCCTTAGCCGGCATGGCTCGCCCAGGCTCCCCAGGTCTCTTGGCCACAGCTCAGAAGCTCCTTCCAGCACTGACAGCTGTTTTCTGGCCAGCTCTCTGCAGGAAGACACGTTCCATTTCATCTGCTGAGGCTGCGTGGATGAGGAGAGGAAGGTGAGGGGGATTGTGGGAGTGGGGCACACAAAGCCATGGAGGCAGAGAGAGCTAGGGAGAAGGGCAAAGAGACACTTGCAGAGAGGACCACAGAAGAGAAGAGAGCACAAGGACCAGGGAGACAGACTAGAAAAAGAATGGGGAGAGCTGGAGGCAGGGGCCCAGAGACGGGCAGTAAGAGACACAGAGACAACAGCGGGGGGGAGGGAAAAGGACAGACAAGACAGAAACAGACAGAAAGAGACAAAGACAGGGAAAAGAGATACAGAGACAGAAATAGAGAAGGAAGGAGAGAAAGGGAGAAAGAGAACCCGGAAATGAAAACAAAGGGCATGGAGGAGGAGACGTTAATTCACTGAGGACAGCAGGGAAGCCTTCCTGGAGGAGGGGGCTCTGGTAGTGGGCACTCCCAGGATGGGGAGAATTTCAGACGGCGATGCAAGAGCAGGCAGGTGCAGCAAGGAGAAGCAAGGCCTGGAGGGGGGCTGGGTCTTATAAATGACGGGTCCGGGCTGGTGCCTCTCTCTGAAAAAACCAGATTCTCCTTAAAGAAAATTTGTACACATATAGGAAAAGTTATCCTGCTCTGCAGAGTGCAGCCCCCACGATGTTTTAGTGCAGAAGGCTCCTTTCCTTCTGGTGCAGCCAGGCCCATGCCAGCGCTCAGGGCTCAGGGCTCAGTGAGCACAGCCCAGGCCAGATCTAGGCCCTCCCCATCACCTGCTGCCTGACAGTCTCCTCTGGCCCTCTGACACAGGAAGGCAGGGGAGAGAAAAGGATCCTGTCCTGGGGTCAGGACCATTAGTTGACCGGGTAGCCTTGGGCAGTTTCCTTTCCCACTTTGTGCCTCAGTTTCCACACATGGTGTTGAGCCACGTGGTCTCATGGGCCATCCCACCCCTAAGGTTTCTCATTTAGTGACACAGACTCGTACCTAGTGGGCCTCCCCAGTGGGTGATGCTTCTCCAGTGCTGTTTCATCTCCTCCTGGAAGCAGCCCTTTGAGATGCTGCCCGTTCACAGATGAGGAAACCGAGGCTCAGCAAGGGGACAGCACTTGCCTAGGGTCCCACACCTGGCAGAAGGCAAAGCTTGGCCATCAATGCAGAGACGTCCCAGTCCACCTCACATTCTGCTACACCCACTCAGAAGTCTTGGCAGTGCTAGAGATGCAGAGTTTACATTTGAGGGCAGGAAGTTGTCAGAAACACGTGCACCTTCCAAGGTTCACCAGATTGCAGAGAGAGTGTGGAGTGCTGGGCAAGAACAACACGCCAATTAACAGGGCAATTGTAAGACCGTGTTGGGGGGCCGTGTGGAGGGAGGAGGGGAGAACCAGATGTTCCCACCAAGTTTCCAAAGTAGCACGGCTTCCCTCGGCCAGCACACGTGTTTTCTCTCCAGTGAGTATGCTGGGTTTCCAGTTTTCCCCTCCTGGAAGAGGCATCCCAAGCCCATATTTATGTTCCGTCTGAAATTAATGCAAGGGAAACTTTCAAATGCTAATCTAGCTGCCAGGACCGGCCAGCCGGATATCAAGCTATGGCGGTGTTTGTTTTCCCGAGGAAGTATGGCAGGAGGGCTGGGCGGGTGGGCCGGCGGGTGGATGAAACAACTGGTCTCCCAAGGAGTGTCTGGTGCGAAACTGGCAGACCTGAGCTGCCTTTCTCTTGCTTTGTGTGCCGGCCCAAAGCAGGGTTGGGGCCTTTCTAGTTCATTGAGAACTGAGACGACGCCTCCCTGTACCCAGCCTCATGCCAGGAGCTGAGACACACGGTCTCCACCCTTGAGGAGGTCACAGCATGGAGGGAAGATGGCAGGCAAACACTTGCAGGACAGTGTGAACCATGCAGAGATGGAGGGATGCCAGGCTGATGGCTTGAAGTGAAAGGGGCTGGACACAGACCAGAGTGTGAGGAATCAAAGGAAGAGAGGCTGGAGGGTGTTCCCAACAGAGGGCACAGCAGGAGCTCAGGCACCAAGGGCAGAGACAGCACAGCTTGTGCTGGCCCAGCAGTGAAAGGGGAGGTGGGCAATAGAGACAGCACAGGCTGGGGCAGGGGGCCTGTGCCTCTGTGGAATCCTGATGGCTGTAGGTCAGGTAAAGGGAGCAGGTTTAAGCCAGGACCATAGAACAGTCCCCCAGACACTTGATCAGCTGTAAGGGAGTGAGTGCTCCACCCCTCAGAGGGTGGATGTGCTCCTGTCAGGCCTGCACAGGGTATTCTGACAACCCCCAGGGAGCTGGCCATGTCTGGGTGGAGCCAGAGATTCTGCCCACTTTGGCAGCTTTTACCGCCTTTTCCTCTTTGGAGGCTGCTACAACTTGGATGTCAGAAATGAAAGGGCCCCGGAGCTTCAGGGCCCAGCTCAGTTCTGCCATCAGTACTGCAAAGATGGCACAAATTCTAAGAACAGCACCCCACCTGCCATTTCTCCAGCACTTAGAGTGAACTTAACACTTGATTCCTTTTCTCACTTGCCCTCACAGCAACCCTGCTGAGGGTAACAGGACTTGCTCCTTGTCATACTCGCAGAAAGAGGCAGGTGTGGCACAGGAAATACACACATCAAGGGCACTTTGTGGAGGCAGCTGCTGAGATTGGGGCTCCCCAGATGCAGTCCAAGCTCTCTCTGGGGGCAGGATCTGCTTCTGATGTGTGTCTGGGAGTTGCCAGGCTGAGGGTCTTTCCCAAGTTGTCGCTTTCCTCTTAGAAGATGCCACCCTTCCAGCAAACCCTTTTGGTTCTTCTTAAGAACCAAAGGGTATGAGTCTTTTATTTCCTTTGGACCAGATCCTCTTTCAGTTAACATTTAGTTTAGAGGCCAGAAGCTACCACCCTTTGGTGAGGGTATAAGCCCTGGGGGTTGTGACCAGCCAGTGCTCTTAGGGCCTGAAGTCCACTGTGCTTTCTCCATTAGCCTTTACTGGGTCCTGGGCTACATGTCAGGCACATACAAGGCCTTGGGAACCCCAAGATGAGTCAGATGTGGCTCCTTGTCTCTCTGGGGGAGACCTCTCCAGACCCAAGCAACAACCATGCAGGATGATCCCAGGTCAAGGCAGGATGGGGTCTATAACGGGTTGCGTGAACCATGGGTGCAGTGCACAGTCCAGGGATCCTGTGGCCACAACAATCATTCCTTATACCATCCAGAGGCTACTCTCCTAGAATTACAGCACCCCAGGACCTCAGGGAGCTCGTTGCTGGCCAGCCCCATGGGCAGGGACAGGGGCCCCCCCTTCCTGAGCCTCTAGGTCACTTGGAACTGAATCTGGCTCTTGGAGGTTCCCTGCAGTGTCCGCGATGGGTCCTCAAAAGCCACAAAGCATCCTGTTCCCTCCATCCCAGTGCTTCCCTCTCTCCTGTGTGAGAGTCCTGTCTTTGAGGACTTTGGGCTCTGAGGGGCCAGGGTCCTGGAAATAAAAGTGGCCAAACAAGGGCTCCCATTAATAGAGTGATCGAGCCGGGCCAGGCCCTGAGCCACACGAGTGCTAGACGGCTGCATCTCAGGCTCCCCGGCAGAGGGAAAATCCCAGAGCTGAGAGAAGCTAAGCCACTGATCTGCCCACGGTCACTTCTCATAAGGATCATGCTGGGTCTCTAACTCTCTTAGCCTGGTGCTGAGAGGACACTTTCTTCTCCTCTTGAGTCTCCCAGGAGGAGTGCTGATTCATTGCTGAGATCCATAAATCCTCATTCATGACGGAGCAGTGCTGAGACCCAGCCTGGGCTATGAGCAGTCCATTCTTGATTCTATCTGTTCCAGAGGGTCAGGACTGGCTCCAGCTAGGGATGAGCCAGGATGGGACGGATATTTCTCTGGCTGGCTGGATGCTCTGGGCTGAAACAGGAATGGCGACTCTGGCCAAAGACTGCAGCCCACAGCAGACGTGCCAGCTGCCAGATGTATATATGGTGGGGCCACAGGGCCCTCTGAAGCACAGTCAAAAACTCTGGAACACTTACAGATGCTGTGGTGCTCATGCTCTAGCCTGGGAAGTGTGGCAGGCCGTGGGTGCTTGCCAGGGAGAGGAGACAGCAGCTGGGTGTGGGCTGCCTCTCTTTTTTCAGGTGAAAAAGGCCCTCCATGGACTACGGCCGCTCTTCTATGTCTAGCCATAAGCTCTGAGGGGCTGCAGTTTCTGAGGCTACCAAGTGGAGAAATGTCAGGAGGGAGCGCTTGTGTGTCTTGTCTAGAGGACCATTGGAATAAAGATGGGAACCAGGAGGTAACTAGACCTGCAGGGAAGAAATTTCAACCGCTTCTCACCTCCTCCAGGAAGCGTTTTCAGACTTGCCCTGCCTGTGCAATCACTCGGACCTCTGCCAGGCACACATGTAGCTGCTGAATGCTGAGGCTGAAGGGACTTAGACTTCATTATGTCTAAGCCCCTCAGTGTGCACACGGGGCAAGGAGATGCTCTGAGAGCAACACAGGGACAGTCTCAGAATGCAAGCACTTTCCATGACACCAGGCTGTCTGCCCTTTCTACTCTCCTGTCCTTGACTTAGCCCTCACTTTGCCCTACTTTCTTTCCCTTGTGCTCAGCACAAGTAGAACTGTGACAGCAAAATCCTGGGGGACCATGGGATCCCAGAGAGGAGGGGCAGGGCATTCTCAGCAGCACAAAGGCTCAAGCAGCATGGATGCTTTTCTTTCCAGAGAGGCTGGCCATCGGAAGAACAGTACAACCATCATTTCACTCTAGATCTAAGACTCTGACTTCCTATCCGTACTTTGGCATACTTCCTATGCCAAATGGAATAATAAATACCCCCTATCTCCCTCCAACAAGAATTGAGGATGTGGGTGCCATATGAGGGATATGAGTATTCTTCAGGCAGGCTAGTGTCTACTGTCCAGGAAGCAACTGCCATTGTTATTAACAATAAGAAAAATGTTAACAGTTGTTGATATGTTGGGCTATATCTCTCCCTTCTCTCAAGTCTGGGTCATCACCACTAATCTTCTCTGTCCCAGATCTGCAGGCATGTTTATGATTCTGGGTCCACAGCACTCCAGCTCGGGTAGGAGACAGAGGCTGGAGTGGGCCCGGGGGCCACATGTGCAGGATGTGTGGGCTTTGTGGTAAGAGACTCAGTGTCCATCTCCAGTGCTCACGCTGCCTGCCTTCTAATTGCTGAGGTCCTGCTGTCTGCCTGGACCTCTGGTTCCTGTGGGGCAGGTGGAAGAAGCTCTACACGGAGGGATTTTCAGGTCCTAGAAGGCTTTTAGCTCCATACTCCTCCTAAAGAATCTAAGCGTGGTTGGGAAGACTATGGTAGAATGTTAGAATGCACTTAGGCTAGAGGGTTAGGAAGCCAGAACCATGCAATCTCAGGACAATGGGATTCTGGAATGTCAGAGTTAGAATTATTTTCAGATGACAGCATACTAGGATTATGGAATGTGTGATAACCCCTGCTTCTCAGAGTTTGAAATGAATGGACTCTAGAGGTTATCTGATCTGCCCTTAAGTATGGCTTATGCCTCCAACCCAGCTCTCCCAGTTCCTACATAACTCATTCTATTCCAGAAAAAGAAAAAATGCTAGAGTATTCCTGGATGGCTGAATAAGTAAACTGCCTGAGAAAAGCTGTTTCTCTAGAGCCAGAGGTAAAATTATCACTTTCTTCTAGTGCCTAGGACTTAACTCCCCTCTCCCCCCGTGAGGTCCGGGGCCCAGAGATTCCATATGACTGAATGGAATGGATTTCGTTCTGTGCGATCTTGCCCAGTATGCCTTTAGAAAACATCTTCTGGGTGTTGGCAATTTTGAGATGTATGGGCCCTGTCCTTGAGTAGTTCACATGCAATGGGATGGTTGTTGAATAGTGGGTACTAGGATAACATCAGGACACAGACCTAGGGGACAGCACCCACATATGCCCCCTAGCTGCTCACTGTTGCTGGAGAAAATCTTACAACTTGCAAGTTGGCAAGTTCATGGGCCCCAGTGCTGGTCAGCACCCCCATGTTCTTAGCACAGACAGGGTGGACTGTGGCAAGCTTCCCCTGGTGCTGGTTTCCAGCAGACATTACAAATCAGTCAGGACCTCTTCTATGCTGAGCTCTGATGTGGTTTTATCATCCTTTATGCCAGTGGTTCTCAACCTGTGGGCCTCGACCCACAGTAACTGTATTAAAGGGCTGTGGCATTAGGAAGGTTGAGAACCACTGCTTTACACCAACGCGCTCCAGGCAGCTGCTGCCACTTGATCACAGTTGGGCCGTGGATGAAATCCACTTAACTCTTGTCTGGTCAGTTCTCTCTTTCATTTATGCTAAATGTTCTTCCCTCTGAAGAACCCTCCCTCCTCTGCTTCAGACAGTGGAGCTCTGATTAGAAGCCATCAGTTAGGAATCTGCTCCCCTCTCCACCATCCAATTACGGGCCTGCTGCCTCCTCCCTGCTTCCCTGCAGTTACAGGGGAGGGGTGCCCTCCTCTACCCGAGGATAAACTCTACACCTGAGTGCTGCCTTTCTGCCTTCTTGGAAGCTACAGCTTGTCATTTTCTCCCTCTCTCCTTCAAGTATCATCAGCCTCACCCCTCAGAGTGTATTCTTTCCATCACGTTTTAAGCATGTTCAATTCTTTCTCATCTTATAAAAACAGGTGGTAGGTGGGGAGAGCAATACAGTCACTAGCTTTTTATTTTGACAAGTAAGAATGTTAAGATCCCTATCTGCCTTCTATAACCATCTTTTTTTTTTTTTTTTTTTTAGAGACAGAGTTTCACTTTATCGCCCACGATAGAGTGCTATGATGTCACAGCTCACAACAACCTCCAGCTCTTGGGCTTAGGCGATTCTCTTACCTCAGCCTCCTGAGTAGCTGGGACTACAGACGCCTGCTACAATGCCCGGCTATTTTTTTGTTTGTTTGTTTGTTTGTTTCAGTTTGGCCGGGGCCAGGTTCCAATCCGCCACCCTTAGTATATGGGGCTAGCCCCCTACTCACTGAGCCACAGGCACCGCCCACCATCATTGTTTTAATGTAAAAGGTATTGTAACTTCAAACACAGTAAATAAGGGACAGTTTCAGAATATAAGCCTATAAATTGAATTAGTTTAGCTAATAAAAAATTCACCACCTAATTACTTATTTTTCTCAGTTATTTGCAGATCACAGGAAATCTGAGGATCTGTAGCTGCAAGTGACTGGACTAGAAGGCCCTTGGGGCCCCTTCAGGCTCAACTAGTCCAGCTGCATGAACCTAGCAGTTGGGCAACAGCCCTCCTCTCCCCTGGGGCTGACACACCCCTCCCTGGCAGCAACCTGCTTCCTTCCAGAATGCCTGGGCTTGAATTGGCCACCTCCAGAGAGGAAGAGTTTTCATCTGGGACCCTCAACACTACCCAGGCCTGCATACAGCTGTCACACATGCCTGCACCCCATCTGCCCTGAACCAGCAGAGTAACTTCCTGAAGAGGTCACACAGCGCCACATTGTGGGAATGTCACAGACACTAAGAGCATTCTTCTGGAGATGTGCCAGCTAAACAGACTCTTGTTTCCACAGACTCATCAGTATTTCTGAATGTATACAGCAAGGACATCATGTGCAGAACTGGGATCCAAGAGGCCAGGGTTCATGTCAAAGGTCTGCCTGCATGGTCTTGAGGAAGCCATACATGCTTAGTTTTCATCTGCAAAATGAGGATAATGGAATCATCCTTACGGTGTTACTGTGAAGATCAGAGAGGCTGCAATGGTGTCCGGCACATAGTCAGGGGTTTATTATAAGAATCCCTCTAGCACAGTAGAGCCTTTGAACTCTGATCTAAAATGACTGTTCCCAACACAATCCCAAGAGGCAGGTGTATTATCCTCATTTTATAGATGAGGGACTGAGGCTCCTGGATGTAAAATGGCTTTCCCAGGGTCTTAGCTGACAGTGGCTGGGCCTCAGTTTTACATCCAGGCCTCCCAACTCCACAGCTCTTACCCTTAGAGCAGAACAGAGGCAGGGCCAGGTGGCCATCAGCTCTGGGACCCCAGTCTGTCCTTGTGGGCTCTCGGGATGGGATTCTAGGGCTGGGCTGGGTGGGGGTGGGTCATCATAAGCCCTGGCAGAGCCAGGCAGGAGGAGGTTCACTCTCTCTCCTCTGTGTGTGTGGCCCCTTCAGAGCTTCAGAGCCACAGAGCCTAGGGCCATCCGCTGGCCAAAACTTTGGCAGGATCCTGGCTTGGACATCCAGCAAGCTGGTCTGGGAGCAGCTGGCAGTCTTACATGGTGCCTCTGTATCCTAAGGTATTTCTTAGAGACATCCATGGACTTTGGATCTGAGAGAACTCTGAGTGAGTAGACACGTGCTGGGGGGAAGGCCAGGTGTATTCCTGGAAGTGCAGACCCTTCCTCCTGCCCTCAGCCTTGGGGGTCCTGGCAAACATGGGCTACAAGAGTCCCAGAGAGTCCCAAGGCCCTGACTGCCCAGCAGTCCAGGAAGACCCTGCGATGGGACTGCAGATGAAGAGCCGAGTGGGTGTGTCTGCAGCTCATGCTCCACCGAGGGAGTGATTGGCCCCACCCCTGCACATAAACCCTGCAGCTTGTTACCGGATGTGGGGAACAACATGACCATAGGAATGTAACAAGGCCGGGGTGGACTTTTCTCGCCCCAGATTTCATGTGGATGCTGTCCATGCCAGTATGCTGACTCTGTAATGGGCCAGCTCAGCTGGCTCAATGTCCCGTACCCGAAAATAGAGCCCTTGGATGACAGCTCCAGGGCCCGGGGGTCCAGTCCTGGCTCTGTCCCAGACCTGCCATGAGCTCTGCCCATGTCCCTGCCCTCTGTGGACATCAGTTTGCCATAGCTATGAGGCAGGCTTGAGCCTAGAGGCTCTGTCCAGCTTCGAAATTCTTGGGTTGAGAGGAGATTTGCTGTTCGGATTGGGCTATTTGTTCCAGGGGTGGCTGAGCCAGAAGTGGCAGCTTCCAGAAAGATTTGCATGTGGCTCCAGGCCTGTTGTGTTTGGAGAGCAGGTCCAGGACAGCCAAGTCACTTTGCCCTGACTTTACTGCCAGCCTATCCTCACAAGCTTGCCAGCTGAGAGGAGGCCAGGAAAGGAGGCCAGAGCTGCTGCAGGCTTAGGTGGAGATAATGGCAGTGGGGTTGGATAAAGTGGATGGCTGTGAGGTCTTTCTGGTGACCTGTCCATAGGACTGACCAGAGACTGACTAAATTTCAGAGGTGGGAAATAGGAGCTGAGCATGATGTCTGTGAGCCTGATGCTTGAGTGGTTATTTGTGCCCCCACAGACTTGGGGTTCTAGGAAAAGGAGGCCAGTTTTCAAGGCTGCCTGCTTGGCCCAGGATGACCTTGGTCCTGGGCCCTGGGACTGGTGTGGCAGGGAGGCCCAACCACTCAGGTGGGGCATGTGGAATGCTGGTTCCCTCACTGGCCTCCTCCAATGATGGCACCCTGGGGGCTCCTCCTAGGCCCAGGGAGGAGCCTGGGGGTGACTGACTGAGACTGGCTTTCCATTTGACTATTCCAGGGAAGGATACTGCCCAGATGCCCACAGGAAGGAGGGCTGAGGAGGTGACTGGAAGGTGAGTGAAAGTGAAAGGGAGCAGTGGGAGCAGTTCCCAAGCTACGCACATCCTCAAGCTGTCCTGACACAAGCCATTGTCCAGCAGTTGTCCCACAGCTGGAGAGTGACTTACCACATGGTCAGTCAAGTCCAGTTCCTGCTGCTCCCTCTAGGAAGCGCCTCTGGACACACCTACAGGAATGCACCCCCCCTCTGAAACCTGTGGCTGAATGGCTCCTGTAATCCTACTTGGCCCTTTTTGTTCAGATGAGTAAACTGAGTCTACAAGAGGGGAAGGGACTTGCCAGAGGCCACTACAGGCTGTGACACAGCATCGGCTGCAGAGGGCCTGCATCCATTTCTGAGTCCCTTTCAGGGGCCTCCACTGTGCTGAATTTGCAGAGGAAGAAAGAGAGGACTGGACAGATAGACCCCTGGCTCTTGCCCTGGAGGTATCTGGCTGAATGAGAGTGGGAGGGATGGACCTCAAACGGTGGACATACTTCATTATGAAATCAGGATGTTCACAAGGGCCTCTGTGGCTTAGACTGACTGCTGCCCTGGAGGGCGGTGCACGGGTGATGGGCAGGGGAGGACAGGGCTGCGGCAGCAGCTGTGAGCTCAATGCCAGACCCCGAGAGCCATCCTGAGCCATCTCACTTAGTTCTTCTCACAAGCAGGAGGCAGATTTTGGCAAGTAGCATGAACAAGAAATAAACGTTTGTTGCTGTAAGCAACTGAGCAAAAGCTGACCAATAAAGGAAGCAAAAACAATATCCTGATGCCAATGTAGACATTGCTGTCCCCAGCAGGGACAGCCACAGAGAAGGGAAGAAAGAGTGAGGGAGAAGGGGAAATGACAGGAATGGGGAGGGAGATGTGTGGTGAGTCTTGCCCCTGAACATCTGGTCCCCGCATTGCATGAAGAGGCCAAGTCCCTAGAAGAAAATATCAAGTGTACAGTCCCACACTGTGGTGTGATGAGAGTGACGATCATAGCTGCAATTTTGAGTTCCTACTATGTAGCAGGTTATTGAAATGTTATCTCTAATCTTTCTGACAATTCTATAAGGTAGATATTTTCAATTTGTCAAATAGTTGCTGCTATCACTGCTCACTTATAGAAGACAGAAGTGAGCCTTCAAGAAGATGCCAGCCAAGGTGATGTGGCTGGACTGGGGTCTGGAGCCAGGACTGTCTCCCCACTGGGCCACGTGGTCCTCACAGCCTTGGCCCTGGGCTGGGCTGACCAGTGGGAGGTGCTTCAGTTCTGGGCTCTCATGTGACTGCCTGGGGCATGATGGGGCCACAGAAGCTATCCTGGCCCTGGTAGGGGTTATTTCCCTTGTCCATTATAGGAAGGGAACCATATGAAAGAACTTTTGACCAGAAGCAGAGAATGGCTTTTCCTGCTCTATTCTGGGGCCTAATTTTTCTCTTGGTGAAGTAGAGGTCAGGGAGGGGCCAGTAAATCTCCCAGGGTTCTACAAACTATCCCTTCCCTGCTGAGGCCCAAACCTGCTCCGAAGGCAAAGAAGCAGATCTTGTCTTCGTTCTCCTGCAGAAGTGCCATGACCCTCTTCCCCATGCGCTCGTTCCTCTTATAGATGAGCTCCTGGCGGAAGTAGCTGTCAATCTCCTGGGCCGTCACCTGCTCGTGCGGAGGGAGGGTGGTGTTGATGAAGTTGGGCAGCTGTAACGGCAAGGCAGAGGCTGCCTTCAGTTCTTTGCAGAGGGAGGTGGGCTTAGACTAACATGCATAGCAGCGCCAGGCGGAGCTGGCAACTTACCTTTAGGAGGCCCCTACAGAGGGCTACATGTTTCTTATCAATTCCCAAACCCTTTGAGATGATCACTGTTGTTCCTAGTTTACAGATGAAGCAAGCAAGAGTGGAAAGATCCAGAGACGCGTGCAACGTCACACAACTGGTGAAGTGGCCAAGCCAGGACGAGAGCCCAGCTGCAGATGCCCACCTGTACTGCTCTGCTTTGTGTCTGCCCTGTTTAACCCCAGGTCCTAGATGCCGAGGTCTGGGGAGGCTAGGACGTTGCTCACCTCACTAAGTACTCTCACTTCACCCCTGGGCCCAGCCTCACATGTACAGGAAGTCAGTTCAGCAGGAGGGTGTGTGGGGTCAGCTGAGGTGCTTGGTAGAGCAGGAAGGCCAGTGGGTCTGGGATTAGGCTGACCTGGGCTTCAGCTCCTATTCTAATGCTGGGCAAATTACTTAACTCTTCTGAGCCTGTTTTCTCCCTTGTAAAATGGGATTAAATGAGGGGATTAAGTGAGGTGATGTGTGCTATTGTGGGTTGCCTTCAGTCCTCACCACCCTACAGAGATAAGAAGAGGGCCATCCCCTTTGGGTTTCCCAATGTTTGGGGGCCACCATCTGCTGCCTCCACTTTCTCCCCATACCTGGCTCCTCTGCATCCCAGAACATAACCCAAACCCCTCCATCCCTTCTTGAAGACTCCAGGACCACTTCCCCCATGACAATGGCTTCCCTAACAACCTGGCTTGGAACTGAACCGTCCAGCTTTCTCAGCCATGTGCACCTCACCATCACCCCATACTCCACACCCAGCCCTGTGGCCCAGGAACAGCATCATCAACAAATTCCTGAACTAAGCAGAGAGCTCCCTGGGCTCAGGGGCAGAGCCTTCAGCATTCCTGGTCCCCAATGCCTGGCACAAAGAAGATGAACCCAGTGAATGTTCCTTGAACCCTGAACATAAAGCTGTGCTTTCCCTTCCTGGCCACAGCAACCCCTCCTGTGTTCTACCATTCCCAACACTTAGTCTTTCCAAACTGGATGACAAGTCCACGTGTTCCAGCACAATCTCTTCCAATGTGTGCAGGGGGTTGTTGAAGAAACTGAGGCAAGTGAGTCAGAATATGTCTTCTCTTTCCCCACAACCTGTAAGTGCCATCCCAGTCTCCAAGCTCTTGTTTGCAAGATACCTTCCACCTGCTCTCTGCTCTTCTGCTGCTCTATCTTCACCTACCTGGGCACAGAGCATGAGGTGCCAGACCTAGCTGATTGGTGGACAAGGCAGGCAGAGAGCCTGACATGAGATACTAGTTTCCTGCAGGTTTTAGCCCCCCAAATGGTCATGCAGCCCAGCCACATGGCTTCTAGGGTGGGTGTGGAGTTGTTAACACTCTTTCTGAGGGCAATGGAGGTGTTGAAAGAGGTTGAACTCTGAGGGACTCTGAAGAGGCTGGGACATCCATCTGCCCTTGCGCCTGATGGCCAAGGACAAGTGCACTCCCCAGAGTGAGGCCAGAGTGAAAGGATGTGCACCATGGGGTTTTCTGCCAGAAAGACCTGATGCATTGTCCTGGGATGAACAAGACAATAAATAGCATGATTGGTGTCCCCTAACCTTGTGCAGTGCACAATCTGCATAGCTATATAGAGCAGCCATGCTAGTCCCCCATCAGGGATGGCACAGAGATGGTGCCCAGGCATGGTTTGCATGGCAAATAGATAAATGAGAGAATGAAGTCCTCACCCCAGCCCTGACCTCACCAGCAGCCCTGACAAAATAGGCCACACTCACTGTGTGCAGCTTAGAAAACACCAGAGGCTTCGGAGTGGTGTTTCAGAGGGGTTATTTCTAGAAACATGACCCTGACAGGCTTCTCCCCACTCCTTGGATATGTGAGAGAATGTGTTGTCCCAGCAAATAAATATGTACTCAGTCAGTGAATGAATGAATGAGAGGCAGCAGAGACACAAGGGTTATGAAGACAGGTCCTATCACTAGGCCTGTCATTAGACAGCCTGGACGGTTTGGGTTGGAATCCCTCATTTGCTTCTTACTAGCTGAGTGGCCTCTCAGAGATTCAGTTTCTAAATTGGCAATATGTCTAAATTGACACTCAGGTTCCCTGGGCTGCCCAATATACATTGCTGTAGGGACCAAATAAGATGAGTTCTGGAAAGTGCTTAGCACGGTGCATGGCACAAAGGAAGTCTTGAATCAATGTCAGGTATTCTACAACTAACTAGGCTGGGCGTGGAGCTGGTTTGGTTGCCTTTGCCCTGTGATGTCAGGGTCTGCGGAGGAAGGGCGACCTTGGCAAGCAGTAGCAACAGGGATGACAAATAGATGGCTTTCAGAACCATCAGAGCCACGAAGACAGCATTCTTTCTTCTCCCTCCCCAGGTTCCCTGGGACCTGTGGCGATGCTTAGCCCTTTCTCCTATACTTCCTGACCACAAATACGCACTCGTTCTTCAGGGAGCAAAAAAAAAAAATTAACAAAGACAAGAACTCAAAACTTAAATTTCTAAGTTATGAAGGAGTCAGGCTGGAGACACTCAGGTTTCCTGGGATGCCTGATGCTGGCCCATGTTCTCTGCATGTTCCATGCTGATGGCCTTGGCTCCATGCCAAGGATGAGGCCTGGGTTTTGGTCAGGGCAGGGATGGAAGCAAATTAATGGTATCATTAGACTTGTCAGGGGCCTTAAATCTTCCTGACAAGTTTAAGTGCAGGATACACAATAACATTTTAAAGAGGACATGGAAAGTCCCCTGGGATGTGATGATGAGGAGACAGGTTAGACAGAGTTGGGATGGGGCCATGGGGTGATATTGGTGCAGACTCTCCCCAGCCTATGTCCAGGACTGGGTCAGGTTTGACAGTCAAGTGGTCAGGTTTGCCAACGCCACTGACTTCAACGGCCATATCCTTCCCTATTTCCATCTATACAACAGACACCCCCTGAGAACTTAAAGAGGTCTCATCCTGTGTCAGATGGGGGGCCGCGGGGCACCCTCAGACTGGGTCTGCTGCCTCAATGAGATTCACAGCCTGCTCATGAGAAACTATGGGGTATGTGCTTTGAGAGGGCAATGAGGAGTAAGTGAGTCCCAAGGTAGCACCTAATTGGGTGACCACGTACCTTGGTTTGTCCAGGATAGCCCAGGTCTGTGGCTAGAGGAGATTGTCTATGCCTGTTACTCATTTACACTGAATTGTATTTGGTCTTTCACTCTCAAAAGTATCTGGGTTTGGACAATACACTGAAGGCAGGCTGGGGCTCAGGTCAGGCTCCCTGGGGCAGGGCCTGGGATTACCTTGCCAACGCTGGGCACTAACAGTGCCAGTGGCCTGGGGGCTGCAGAGGCCAGGGCCAGGGCCATTTGTGAAGATAGGAATGGTGGGGTCAGAGGCAGATGGGCAAAAGTGAGATGTATCTTGGCCTCTGGCCCCATATCAACTTGGGCCCTGCACCTATCCCACCTTGGTCTCCAGAGGCCTCACTATCACCCTCTGCACTGCATCCAGAGACATCCCTCTGTCTACACCACTTTCCAGTTTGAGCCATCCAGGGCTTCCAGCCCTCCCCAGGTGCTCCCCCCCCCTGTGTGGCCCCTGCTCTGCTCAGCAAGCCTTTCCTGCAGGTTCTCCACCAACATGGCTCCTTATGCCCCGCTGGTGGACTCTACTCTAAGCCTGGTTTCCCGATCACCTCCTCCATGAAGCCCTCCCTGACTACAGACAGAGTGACTGTGGCCTTACAGCCTCCAGCTACAGACACTACTCCATCTCAGCCACGTCCCTGTGGGCACTGGATTTAACCTTGCTACTCCGACACTAGGCTTTTCCATATCTGAAGCCAGGGTTGCTCACCCCTCCCAAGAGGCCCAGGGGGGCTGGATTCTGCTTGTGTACCCCTGGGTGCAGCATGAGTTGCTCTTTTAATACAGGTGGCCCAATCCACCCAGTCCTCTGTCCCACTTCAAGTACGAGAACTGTCAGGAGACCCCCGAGGCAATTCTGCTTACCAGAGGAAAATCAGTGGTCTTTGTATCTTTTACATTTACCTGGATGGAATGGAAATACATGGAAAGAATGGAAAAATAAATATCCCATGTACTCCATACTAATATGAAATCAACATATAAGCAATTACATGCTCATAAGAACAATAAAACACTAATACAGCTCAGTTTGGGGGTAGAGGGAAGCAGGAGGGGAGGGAGAGGACATTTGGCAGAAGGAGTGAGGGCAGGAGGTGGGATCTCACTTAATGTGCACATTCTGAGCGTGTGTAACACACCCCCTGGGTGAGGGGCTCTTCTACAAATGGAACTTTACCCTGGAAGTGAGAACAATGTATCCTAAAAATTGTACCCTCATATAAATTTGAAAAATAAAAAAAATGATAAAAAATAATCCATGGTCAGATCATAGATTCAAAGACAGTCTGAGTTTGCCTTTCCCTGAGGCCACCTCATGCCTCTCTTTCCAAGTCTAGGATCAGCCACACTCTGGCCCCCAGCCTGGGTATGTCACAGCCAGTAGTGACCAGAGCACCCTCTGCCTCAGAACTCTGGCTGCTTGGGACTCACAGGCCTTTCCTCCAGCTGATGATAGGTGGGGCTTAGAAGCCAGATTCCAAGGAGCCCCTTGGTCAGGGTTTTCTATCACCCACCACTGAGTCGGAGCTCTCCAAGTCCTGAGCCTCCTGAGCATTGTGACAAGGTCTCTCATCCTCTCTTCTTTCCCTCTACACAGCACTAAGCACACCTCAAGTCTATGTCTGCTAATGCAGCAGCTGCTCTGTGACACATGCTCTGTGCCAGCCTGAGCTGGGCAGCGGGGACCATGGAACAGGCAGCACTCCCTGCCCTCAGGAGCTCATGGCCACCACAGACAGAACACCAGCCAGCCCCGTGGCCCAGCTAAGCTCTGGCTCCAGCCCACACTCACCCACCCACATCCCTCTCCTGTTCTTTCTTGCCTCTGGCTCATCTGCACATGGTTTCCTCTGCAGGGACTTTCTCCCTCCTGGTCTGTGGCCAACTCAGTTTCTTCTGTGACTGTGCACCTTGCAGGAATCTTTCCTTCTCTCTCGAGCTAAAGGCCTGTCTAAATTAGCCTGCTACACAGCAGTGATCAACTTTGGGAAAATTACTCCTTGAATCCCCCCAGCCCTAGTGGGATTGTGAGGCTCTCAAATGCAGCTCTCTCCTGCTCCCCACTGGATCCCTTTTCAGACCTGTCTATCTAGCATTAGAAACTGTTTCATTCATTCAGTCAGTAAATATTTACTGAGTCGTGCCCTGAGCCAAGGACTCTCTAGCCAGTTGGGGTATACCAACAGATACAACAGATCCCTGCCCACATGAAGCTTCCATTCCAGTGGGGAAGAGATGATAGTGCATTAGTGCATAGTCAGTCATCAGGGGACCAAGTGGATGGTTAGTTAGAGATGACAGAGGCCATGGGAAAGCTCAGCATAACAGAGGCTGGGTGGGAGTGCGGGTGTGGGGCCAGGCTGCGGCTCTGAGCCGAGACGGTGAGAGGTGACTATTGGGGCAGAGAGGGAGTGAGCCATGGAGATACCTGGGAAGAATCTTGGGAGGAAGGAATGGCCAGCACAAAGGCAGAGGCCTGCAAGGCGGCCCATGAAGGGGGGGGGGAGAGAAGAAGGATGGGGGCGGGGAATAGGGGCCAAGTGGGACTGTGCAGAGACTCCGGCTTTCCCTCTGTATAAAACGAGGACCACGTGCAGTGTCCTGCTCTGCCTGGGCCTATAGCTTCCTTGGGTGAATGATATTCTAGCCCCATGACTGAGGAGGCACAGGGGCCTTAACTCCATCCAGGGAATCTGGAAGGTTTCTTAGCGGAGGCGACATTTAACCACGGCCAAAGGAAAGGAGCCCTGGAGGAGGGTGGAGCTGGAACAAAGGCGCAGATGTTTGGAAGGACATCAGGATGGCTGCAAGTTCCACAGGTCAGCAACAAGGTCTGTGGGACGGATGATTTGGGTTGTCCTGAGGGCCCTGAATGCTAGAGAAGTATGCTGGAATTTACCCTGAGAGCTATAGGTAGCACGTGGAGTCTGAGCAGGGGTGAGCCACACTCAGCCCCTCAGACACGTCCTACTTACTGTCTGACCAGCCGGGTAGTCATCTTTCCTCTAGAATTTGAACCAAAACAGGATGTCCTGGATGAGACTCAAGTCTAAGCTCTGAGTAAATGTGGACTTTTCTTTCCCTAGGCATAAATTTCCCCACACAGTGAACTGAACCTCTCGGAGGCTTCCCTTGTCTTTCAGGCTGAGATCCCAGGGTCCTAGGCCCCAGAGCCACACAGGCCTGGCTCAAGTCGCTGCTCTTGATAACTCAATAACTCAACAACTAGTTAAGTCGTGTGGCCATAGGAAAGTCTCTCCCATTCTTGAGCCTCAGTTTTCCCATCTATAAAAGGGGGATAATGGAATCTCCTGCTGACCATGACTTGAAAGAAGACTGTCTGTGCACCCTACACAGTAGGTATCAAGGAAATACCAGCTTGTTTCGCAGGGGCCTGGCTCAAGGTCTTCTTTAGAGCTGGTGACCCACAGGCACTTTGGGCTGGAGGAGAAAGTCTCACCTGGGACGTGTCGTGGTTGAAGATGACCGCATTGAGGTCCCCACAATTGTAGTGCTTGATGAGGTCCTCTGTGGTGTAGGGTGCCTGCAGGCTCCCTGCCCGCACGCTCTCATGCTGTAGCAAGGTCTGGTTCAGGGCGAACAGCACCTGGGCCAAGGAAAGACAGAGGCGTGAGGGCTGCGCTCAGGGACCCTGGCTGGGCTCCAGGACCAGCCCTCCTCCTTCTGGACCTGGGACAACAGGCCTGAAACAGAGGTGTGCGGGGCCAGCACTGGCTGGCTGGGGCTACTCATTTCCACATTTCCCCTCCTGACGTGCTGGCCTCCGAACATGTTCTGTCTGCTGTCACCTCCAGCCCTCTGCCCACAGAGGTCCCCCATAGCACTCTGGGTCTCAACAGCTTATTAATGACACAATGAGAACCTGCTTATGTCTGGGTTTTGAAACGACGGGATTTTCTTTTGATTCTTGTATGTTCCTGTGCTGAGAGCGGCTCTCGGGTGAGCATGGACTAGCTTTGTGGTCAGGAGCAAATCTCAGCAAAGCAATACCAGCAGATGAATAAGAACACACAAAAAGCCCACTCTAAAGGTCACCTCCTCCAGAAGTCCTCCTGGCTCTGGAAAAGGCCAGAGGAACTGGGACCCTCAGAGTTAGGGTCCATACTCAAATATATTCTGGGTATCCTCAGGTTCATCTGTCCTCTGGGTCACCGTGCCTGGCCCTGGGGACACAGCTGGCCAGCCAGATCTGCCAGGCATCAGGATCCCTGGGAATGCTCCACAAATAGTCAGATGCACAGACCCCACCCTCTGGGATCAGGATCTCTGTATTTTAACAGATTCCCAGGGCATTTCACAAGCAGCCCCACTGTCTTTGGCTTTAGAGGATCACGGCTCAAATGGAACACAGCCTGCTGAGATACTGGGGACCTGAGAGATCATCTAGTGCAGGGTCCCCATTCTGGATGGGGACACTGAGGCATGGTGAAGGGGTGGGATTTTTTGCTCAATCCATATAGCTGGGATGGGAGCTAGTTTCATGTGACTAAATAGCCTAGATTCCTTTGGCCAAGAGAAGAGAGGACCCTCGCCAGAGATACAGAGAAAAACTTGCAATTCCTGTGCAAAATGTTAGGAGGCAGTCCCAGGCCACCTGTCCTACTGTTTTCTCAGCCTCGCCCTCCGCCCTCAGCCCTCAGCCTGCAGGCCCTGCTTACCCTGTTGCCACAAACAACGTCTTAGACAACAAGACCCACACCTCTTCTCCCACCCTAATTCAGGCCCATGCATCTCTCACTGAGTCCCCTGCAAGGGTCCCTGCCATCTCTCTGCAGACCCTTGCCCCTCCCAACTATCCCAGTGAGATTATAAGGTACTTAATTCACACACAGTGGCTGCACACACCTGCCCTGTTGCTTCTGCCATGGTCAGCTTATAAAAGCATAACTGCCGCTCTATTTTTTTTGTTCAAAACTTTCACAGGTCCTTCCTGCCTACAGGTTAAGGGGCTAGCTCTTTGGTGACACCTCTAAGGCAGTAATCTAGACCCTGCTGTCGTCAATAACTTTATTTCTTTGTTGGACCCTGTGCCTGCAAATACTAAAAACATCAGCATTCTTCAAACATAACACTCCAGCCCCTCTGTTGCTCTGGATATGCTGTTCCAGACACATGGAAAATCCTGACCCCTCTGTTCTCCAGTTGCAGCCTCAGACTTGGCTGTCAAGACTCTGATCAGCTGTCTCCACCAGGAAGCTTCTCTGACCACTTGGGTGAGGCCCTCCCTAGGGTTCCCACAGTCTCTGTGGTTGGTAGACTGACAGATTACTGGTTCCAAACCCTAACATCTCTGAGTATTCATCCCTTTGCTATGGAACTTTGTAGCTTCTTCCCATTCTGATGGTGGACTTGCTTTGGCTAGTGGGATGCTGGCAGCCATTATAAATGACCTCTGCCATTACCCTGAGAACAACCCAGGCCTGCCTGCTGGAGGTGAGAGATATGTGAAGCAGAGTTGTCCAGCCATGGCCATCCTAGACCAAGACCAGCCAACAGCCAGCCAAATCCCAGACATGTGAACAAACCCAGCCAAGATAAACAGAGCTTACCCACAACTGGCCCCAGATGCATGGGCAGTAAACACTTGTCACACAGCACAACGTGGCAATAGATAATTGATACACCACTCTGTGAATGTTAGATCATAATTGCTGTTTAGTCATCAGCCTCCCCCCTTAGGCTATGGACATCTTGAAGACAGAAATTGTGTGTTACTCATTTTTCAGCCTGCAGCACTCAGCACTGTGCCTGGGAAAGACAGGGTATCACCTCATCCTTTCTTTATTTCTTTGAGCACCTTCATAGGCTGCTCATTAAGCCCTTAAGACTAGTTGCTAAAGCTTTGGCACACTGCATTTTGAGGCATGCCACCAACCACCACATGACAGAAGTTCCTACCCAATGGCAACAATCACTTGGATTCAAGAACACATCATCTTGAGCAAGAAAGCTCATGAAATAGGTACACACAGCCTGGCCAAAATAGACAAAGGTAGCATGGCTCATGAGGTCACCTCCACCGCCTCTCACATTTGTTAATGGCTGGGCACAAGAGCTGGACTGGGCTGGAAGCAGCAGCCCAGGCTGTTCCCCTAATGAGCTGGCTGGAGATGAGGTCAGAGCCCCCCCTACCCCACCTCTAGGCCTTTTCCAGGCCTCTAGGCTCTGGCCGCCACCACTGAAATCTGATCTGCAGCCATCTGGTGCCGGGTGTCGATGGCAGCATGGTGGCTGGAGATGGATCACAGGAGGCAGTGGCCTTGTTGCTGTGCACATTGCTAAGGCAACAGGCCCTCCCTCCCACATGAGACATGCCTCGGATGGAAGTCCGTGTCGAGGTGATCAACTTTCCTGCTCTAGGGGCAGGGCACACACAGACTTTCCATGACCACACCTAGCTGCTGCACACACCTGCCCCACTGCTTCTCAGAGTCAGCCTGGCCAAGGTGCCACCTGACCTGTGGTGAGGTCATCAGCCCAGACACCCAGAAGGCCTGGCTGGGGGAGTGGGGAATGGCTGCCCTGGACCTTGGTTGACTCATGGGGTCACTTCTGCAATCATGTGGCCCTCACAGAGCTGGGAAGTTTTCTAGAGAATAATAAGTATGTTACAGTCTGTAGCGGGCTATGAATGGTCCTGGCATATAGGAAGTGCTGGGTAAGTGTTTGTTAAATGAAACTTAGAAGAAAATAAACCCAAACCCTCCCAGTTTAGAGCTGGGAGGGCCCCAAAGTCATCTGGTCTAGAGGCTTTTCAGGCCTTTTATAGCCATGGAATCCTTTCTTTTTGTTGTTGTTTTCTAAAGGAACCTTACTTGGAACTCAACATGTGAAGCAGATAAAAATGGAAACTTCCCTGGTTGATACAAGGGAGCCAGCCAGAAGCCTGAACTCCCGCCAGCTCAATGTCCCCCTGCAACAGAAACTCACTCCTAAGGCCTTTCTGTGGAACCCATAGGTACCCTGGAGCCCTGTTTGAGAACCACTGATCCCATGCCCTTATATAAAAGAGGAGACAAGAGTCCGGATCAGGCAGGATGAGCCTTCCCCATGGTAACGCAGTGAGCTGGGGGCAGAGGGGCTCAACTTCAAGCCTCCTGACTCAGCCCTGGGCCCTGTCCAGCGTCCTGGACCACAATCCTGGATTTCCGGATGTCCATGGGCACAGTCTATATTTATCCACACGCCTTGCCACACCCATTTTCTTTTTGAAGCTTTGTAAAATAGGCAGAAAGATCCAAGGACATTTATTGTTAGTCTGTTCCTAATAAGTCTGTTATAAATAGTCTATTACTAAGATATAAAATTGAGGCCAGATCATTTAAGAGGCATTCCTACATGCCACAGTAGGAGTTGGGTGGAAACAGGACTGAAACCCAAGCCTGTCACCCCTGACTTTCACCAATTAGGTAGGTTTGGTGCCTCCTACAGACCCCTGTGCCTAGACCCGTTAGGGACACGCATTCCACAGAGTTGAATGTTGTCCTGTTTCCAGCCTCCCATTCACCACTGAATCCCAATGTCCCCAGTAGCAGACATTCAGGAAGGCAGCTGACCCTGGGTCATGAGCTCTTTCCTCCACCTCCCACCCGTGTCCACCCTCTGCACTTTACAGCAGTCTTCATCCATTCATTACTAGGATTACCATGTTAACTGTGCACTTACTATGTGTCAGGAACTTTCTATTTCTAAGATCAAGTTACTTTATTTAATCTTTATAGCAACTCTGAGTTAAGTCTATTATTAGCCACGCTTCATAGATTAAAAAAAAACAAAAACTACAAGAAAGACACATTAAGTACATTGCCAAAGGTGCTAAAGCTGGAGAGGGGTGAAACAGGCATTTGGGCCAGCCCTGGAATGTGTGCTCTTAGCTAACCACTGTCCACTGAGGCCTCCCTCATCTCTCTCCAGGAGACAGCCAGCAGAAATGGTGCCTTAATCACAGTTAGGAAGCCAAGAAGTAGAGGGGAGTGACAGGGACAAGGCCAATTAGCTGGTAAAGGATAGAAGTGGGGTTTGAAGTTACATCACCCTGGCACCAGACCAGGCTCCTACAACCAGGACTTCAGTAGAATATGTCTCTTTCATAGGCATTCCTGCTGCTTCCAACAGAGGGGAGTTACATTCATCCACTCAACAAACATTTCCTGGATTTGAAGAACATTCTCCTAAGTATAGCATTGCGAGACTGGAAAAACAAAAGCATCATGTGTACTCAATGCCAATTTGAAACTAGGAGATTGAGAATCACAGGTCCACACAACATAAAATGTCAATTTAACTCAAGAAGCGGAGAGGAGGGGAGAGGTTCAGTGGCTTCCAGCCAGTGGGCACAGTGCATGACATATGGCACATTCCCTGGGTGCAGGACACAGCTACAACTCTGGGTTCTACCTGTCACCTTGTGTAGGTTATATAACCAAATGGTTTGTACCCTCATATTAATCTGCTATATAAAAAGGAATGAAAAAACAACAACAAAGGGCTCTGGGTCCCAAGGACCAGAACAGAATCAGAAGAAAACCAAAAACCAAAAAAACTTCTCTATACAAGGCTAAGACTGTAGATTAATTAGACTTGTATTGCATGTGTCCAGAGCTCTATTTTTTTTTTTTTTTTAGAGAGAGAGTCTTACTCTGTTGCCCTGGGTAGAGTGCTGTGGCATCATAGCTCACAGCAAACTCATTTTAGAGGCAATGCCATCACAGTGAGAGTGGTAAGCACACAGGCTGTATAACGAAGTGTCTGAGCCTGCCTCTGCCTCCCTCTCATCCACCCTGAATTCCCAAGCCTGGAGCTGCTCAGACTCCTGGGCTGCGAGGCTTTCTGCTCCTGGCCACCTTAGAATAACAAACCTTTACTGCACGTAGCTTCAGTGGCCCACTCTGGGATAATGTTTATGACAAGGCTCTGACATGGAATAACAAACACTAGGCGAAGGGTAGCGCCTGCCATCTCCACCCCCCACCTTCGCCATGTGGGGGCCCAGCCACCAAGAGCTCCCTGGTATCCCAGGTGGCCCACCTCACCAGGGCTTGTAGGGCACAAGGTGGCCTGCAGCATCTGTCGAGTGCAGGCTCGGATGGAGTAAGGCAGGCGCCAGGAAAATGGGGACAAGTTTATTGTTCTAGAGTTGTCTAGTAAACAGTACTGGATGGGCTGGCAGAGTGAACACCAAGGCCTGTGTTCATTCGATGGCTGAGCAATGGCACTGTGAGACGCCAGCAGGACCCCCTTGGTCATGGAGGTCTGGGCCCAGGGCTCATTGAGACTGGCCTGGGTCTCTGGCTGGAGGCCCCTGAAAGCCAGGGGAATCACAGCAAAGACCTCAATCCACTAAGCCATGCTTCCTGAGCACCTACTGTGTGCCAGGCTCTGTTTTAGGTGCTGAGGAGTTAGCCAGGGACAAAACAGACAAAAATCACTGCTCTGAACAGAGCCTACTTGCTAGAGGGGCAAACAGAATGAAATTATTAGTGAAAAATATTAACATAGAGCATGATGGGGACACTACCGCGATTCCATTGAACTGGAAGTTAGGACTGTCACCCAACTAGTCACAGTGGATGCCTCAGGCCTCATTGTCAGTAGTCCAAGAAGGGGGAGGGGTTACTGTGCTGGCTAGGATGTTTGATCCTGACTACCAAGAGGAAGTTGGATTACAAGTCCAAGGGAGGTGAGGAAGCATATGTCTGCAGCACAGGAGGTCTGTTAGGGTGGCTCTTAGTATTACTGATTGATTATGAAAATCAATGGAAAATTAGACCACCCAATCAGGCAGGACTACGAACGGCCCAGACCATTTAGGAATGAGGCTTGAGTCACCCCACCAGGTAAAGATCCATGACCAGTTGATGTTGTTACTGAAGGCAAAGGGAATTCAGAATGGGTAGTGTTATAAACAGCAGCTATAACTACATGACCAGTCAGAAGAGCGAGGACTGTAATTGTTATGAGTATTACTCCTTATGTTGTTACAGATGCGTCTGTGCATGTGTGGATGTGTGTGTATCTGCCTGAAATGTCCTTTCTTTCTAATCTCTCTTATCTTCTTATCATGTAACATAAGGTATATCAACTTTATATCACAGTATTTAAGTTTGTTAACTTTACATCCTAGTATTTAAGTCATAGGATATCCAGAAGAAGAATAAACATTATCCAAGGACTTTGTGTACTCTTCTGGAGAAAGAAGCAGGTGCATTTTTGGTTAGTATGCAGTATACTTGCATCATGGTAGGTGCACATGGCCACATATCATCTGTATTTGGAGATTGAATATAGTTTAAGGAAAGGTACATAGTTGCCCAGTTGACAAAAGCTGGACTTGTCATGATTAATTGTATATGTCAACTCGACTAGGCCATAGTAGCCAGATATTTGGGCAAACATCTCTTTTGATGTTTCTGTGAAACTACTTTTAAGACAAGAGTGACATTTAAGTTAGTGGATTTTGAAGAAGGCAGATTCTTCATAATGTGGGCAAGGCTCATCCAATCAGTTGAAGGGCTTAATAGAAAAAGTCGGAGCTCTGTCAAGGAAGGGGAAATTCCACCAGGAGACTGCCTTCAAATTGAACTTGAACTGCTGTATCACCTCTTCCCTGGATTTCCAGCCTTCCGGCCTCCTCTACAGATTTTGGATTTACCACCTACATAAGGTATATGGCAATTCTTTGAAATCATTCTTTGTATATATACATACAGATGTATGTATATATATGTCTATATAGATAGATTTAGATCTAAATATTTATGCACACATTCTATTGATTCTGTTTTTTTTGGAGAATGAATACAGTGTTACAGAAAGAAAACAAAGCATGGAAAGGGGTGGAGAGTGAGGAGGGACGGAGATCAGTGGTGCAAAGGCCCTGTGTGCACTGAAAGCAGAGACCAGGGTGGTTGGAGCCAGGTCAACAAGGAGGAGAGTGATGGGAGTGGAGGTCCGAGGCAAGAACTTGCCAGATTATATGGGCTGTTGTAAGGACGCTAGGAAATCACCTCACACCATAATCCTTTCAGATAAGGATTGTTATTTCCATATGAATAATAGGAAATAAGAAAAACTGAGGATAGTCAAGTCACTTTGCACAAGGCCAGTCATCACTTTGAACAACTGGAGCTGAGATTCAAACTCAGGTCCAGCTGGCAGGTCCTGGGTTCTTTTCTCCTATCCCTGGGGCCAGCAGGCTAAGCCACCCCCATGCAGCCATTGGTTTGAAAGACAAACATATACAGACAAATAGGGGTCAGTCTTAGCCCCAAACTCTGAGTGGTCAGCTGGGAAGGAGGAGGAGTGTTAGAACCTTAGCCATGAAGCACTGTGAGAGCTGACATATGCGAAAAGAGAAGCGGTCACCTTTCCCAAGGTAACCTCACCTGGTAGAGAGCCTCCTGCTCTATTTTTACTCTATGCCCAGCCTGGTAGATCCTTGGTCCCAGGTCAAGGACTTTCATCTGTGTGTCCCCTCTGGAACCCTCTCTCCACCCACCAGTTCACACTCCACTTTGCACCTGGCAGAAGAGGCTCCTTCCTTCAGGAGGTCTGCCCCAAGCCACAGACTGGGCGGGTTCCCTGCTAAGTGCCCTCCGAGCACCTGACCCTTCCCAGGCCCTGGCTTGATGAGGAGCACTCTGAGGACAGGCAATCGTCTGTCTTGGTCTTGACTGTTTCCCAGAGAGAGCACAATTCTCACACATAAAAGATGCTTGAGCAATACTTGTAGGATGATCAAAGGTATGAAAAGCCCAGTGAGTCTCCCATCCCAGGACTCCCCTCATGAGCAGCGCTACGCCAGGATACGGCACTGCCCAGGGCACAGAGCAGGAAGGAACTGAGCCCCTGGACCTTGGGACACAGGCTGTCTGTCAGCACCCTGGGCAGGGTGTAATGGCAGTTCCATGGTAAAGGAAGCTGTCTCCAGCTTGGGGGCCATTTCCTCAAAGGTTCGAGCCTGCATGGTTCAGGCTGAGGTTTGTTTATTTATTCTCCTTGCCCCATTGGCAGCGCCACGGCAGTGCCGACTACTTCCTTGCTTCCTATTCAGGATTCTGAGCCTCCCAGGTCTCCAGCACAGAATCCTGTCTCCGGACAGTGGCCCACTAAGCAAGAGGCATCTAAATAAACGCAAGGCTTCCCGGAGCTGGGGACTGGCTCTGAACCAGGAGATGGCACTAGAGATCTCATCACCAGCTGACTCTTTACTATGAACCCCTGTGTGAGTCACTTTTCTTCCCTGGGTCTTGGTTTGTCCACCTGTGAAAATAACTAATTTGCACATTCATTGAACAAATATTGAGTAAGCACTTACACAGCAGATGCTTTTCCACGCCCTGGAGGCACAGGAGTAAACACAGCAAGGGAAGATCCCAGCCCTAGAGGAGCTTTCATTTTAGGAGTAAGCTGACAGTAAGGCAAACACTAAGCAAACTATCTGGCACGTTGAGAGTGACAGTTGCTAAGGACAGAATAAGACAAAGAAGATGAAGGGAGTGTGGGCCTTTTGGGCGGGGGTTGGGGGGATAGACATTTTAGATAAGAGGTCCCCGTAAGGCTGCAATGAGAAGTGACATTTGAGAAAGGACCTGAGGGAGATGAAGGAGGTAGCCAGGTGGTTGAGAGAAGAGCTTTCTGGGCAGAGGTAACAGTAAGTGCAAAGGCCCCGAGGCAGAAACAGGCCTGAGGGTGTGAGGAGCAGGAAGGAGGACAGTGTGGCTGGAAAAGAGAGAGTGAGGGTGAGCTAGGAGGTGAGCAGGAGGCAGACTAGCACACTGCAAGGGAATCCGTTCAATTGAAAGAGTGACTGACTGGGTGACTGGAGAGCAATGAATGATGGGGACAGGCATAAAGATGTGGACAGGAACGGTGGAGCAGAGTGAGTGACATCAGGGGAAGCTCCCAAACCTTTGCTGGAAGGCGGGGAACAGGGACCTAAGCCAGCAGATAGCCACAGGTTCGGGGAGGGAGCGCCACCACCAAGCCCGGCTGGACCATGGCAGTGCCCAGGAAGGAGGAGAGCAGTGGGTGGAGGCAAGAAATGTTTCATCTCCCTTCCCTGTCTGTCCACCCATCTCCTGCCAGCTTGCATTGGAATGAGAATGTCAGGTCAGCCCAGGGCACAGAGCAGGGCAGGAAGAGTGGAAGGTGGATCGGGAAAGCAAGAAGAGACTTTCCAGCACAAGGCAGAGAAGGTATGGTGAGGTGGGCTCTGGGAGCAGGTGGGGCTTCACAGGTCTCTGTCTCCCCCAGTGATGGGAAGTCACGGGGAGTCTGAGCAGAGGAGTGCTGGGCTAGCTGTGAGGATAACAGGATCTGGACAGGCAGAGGGGAGCCAGGGGTTCAGGCTGCAGATTAAGGCAGCTCCACCTTCCTCCTTTCCTTTCACCATCTCCCTGTCCCAATGCCCAGACACAACCCAAGGAACCATGGGTTCGGCCTCAAGCACAAATGGCCCCTGCCTTGTAGATCACTGCTGGGGGATCCCAGCGTGCTGGCCACACCTCCATCTGCCCTGCAGTGTGGGCTGGCTGAGCCTCGGTGCTTTCCTGGGTGGGCATCGGGAGGCCTGACTCACCCTTGCTTTCTTTCCCTCTTTTCTCTGAATGGTTAGTTTCTCCACCCAAAGACCACCCTTAAAGATCCCAGTGTTCCTCCTCGGTCCTTTAAGTCATGCCAGGAAATGCTCATAAATCCGGAGCCACCCACATGATGAGATTAGCATTCTGTCGGGTAAGGAGCCTGATGGCTGGGACCGGCTGGGACTGGCCCAGAGGCTTGGGGTCTCCAGGAGAGGAGTTTCTGTGGGCCCCTTAGTTTTTAATGTTTTCAGCACAGATAAGCCCCAGGAAGGCTGAAGACCTGGATGCTGCTGCTGAAGGCTCTGACCCAGACCAGCTGTGGGACCCACTCTGTGGGCCCTTTCTGAAATATAAGGACGAAGAGCACCTCTTGGAGGCCTCTGCAATGAGCCCACCCCCACCCCGGCACCTCATGATTTAAACAGTCTGTGGCTCCAGGCACTTTGCATATGGGGGCTCATGTGAGCTATATAACAGCCCCGTAAGGGTGGCGGTATTAATCCCATTTAACAGACAGAGAATTCAGGGATCAGAGAATTAAGTGGCACTCCCTCTCCCCCAGTGCTGGGCCCGTGCCCACTGTCTTAGCTCCGTGTGGGCTTCACACATCATGTACCCCCTGCTTCTGCTCCAGCCACGAACACTTTTTTTTTTTTATTTAATTTTTTGCCTCCTAATAACCACCTCTGATCTCCTAAACTGAATACACTCTGCTCACAGAGGAAAAGGAATAAAACATATTTAAAATTTCCAGAGAATCACGTAGGCTGACTTATTCTGAGTTATAAAGCTCTGAGCAACTTCAGTGTGATGGAGGAGGTGGGCAGAGGAACAGGTAATTATTATATAATGCTGTAGTAAGTTAATGATACACCATAGGGGCATGGGGCCTCAGAGGAGGTGCTGACTCAGCATGGGAGTCAGTGAAGAAATCACAGGCTTTGGCTGGGCTGTGAAGAATGACTGGTGGTGAGGGGGAAAGTGCTCTCAGCAGAAGGCACGGCCCCACACGTTGTGTCTTAAGAGGTGTCAGAGTTAGCCCTGGAAGCGTACAGTGGCAGAGTCTTCTGTCTCAGGCTATGGGCTCTGGACTGTGCCCAGCCAACATGCACCACCGTCCTTCACCCAACATTCAGACAGGGGACAAGTCACCTGTGGAGGAAGATGTGGACGGGGACCAGAGGTGAGCTGACTGAGACCTGCAGAGGGACAGTGGTCTGCACGGGAGGTGACTGGTCAGCAGTGGCCATGGTTACCATCATCATCATTACTGTTATCAAACAGCTACTTCCACTGGCTTAAAGAATGTCATTTTTATTTTTCCTACTGTCTCAGATCTGCCCTGCTGACACAGCTGCCTAGACTTCAAAAGGCAAGTCTCCATGTTCATTTGCAAAATCAGTATGAAATTCCTAGAGGGGCTGTGTAATTCCTCTGGCCTGACCACACAGCAATTACCAATTTGTGGAGGTGGGGGGTGGTGGTTTACAGGCCCTGCAGCGGTGTGGGCCTTCCTCTTTGCTTTGGTCCTGGGCAGCGGCCAGGGAGGACTGGGTTGGAGTGGGGACCTCCAGGTGGCCCAGTGTGGGAGGAAAGGAGTTGGCTCCGTGAGCACTGAATTCTGAAGAGAGAAATTGTAACACGCCTCCACGTTTGTCTGCTGGGCCACCAGTACCAAGGGCTTCAGAGGCAAATGAGCCACAGAAAGGGTAGGGCTCTCACCCAGCGCAAAGCTGAGACCTGCTGCAGACAGGCTGTATGAAGCTCTCACCATGGCTCTTTCAGTGATGGGCTCGTAAGACTGTGGGATAGGCCCTTTTCCTTGCTGGGCCTCAGCTTACCCATCTGCAAGTGAGAAGAATAATACTATGTATTTGTCATGCCTGCTTGAGATTAATGTTCTAATAGCCTTGTAAAGCATCATTGCCTTTCCTTAGGACAGACAGATAGACACACACACACTTCCAGGGAGCTTCTGTTCCCTAAGCCCTGGAGTAGGTCCTAGCTGCAGGAGGTGATCTGAGGTGGGACGAGAGCTCAGCATCTGTGGCTGGGATTCCCATTTCCTCTTCAATGTTCAGTCTGGGCTAGCACCAGGTTCTGTGCTGGGTGCTGGGGCCAGGGGACAAAAACAGTGCCAATTCTTTCCTTCAGGAGCTTGCAGACAGGGGAGGGGCAGAGCAAGAGAGGTTCCCAAGGACTTGGGACAAAATTGAGAACACTGGTTAGAGCTGGGGTCAAGGGATGACCGCCTAGCAGAATGGGGGGGTGTACAAACAGCAGACCCCAAAGGACCCTGTGGGGCATAAATTTGCCACGTAAAAAAGAAAGAAAAGGTATTCCAGGCAGTGGCAACAGTCTATGCAAAGGAATGAGGGCTGGGGAGGCTGGCAGGTTTGGGGACACGCCTATGATCACCCTGGGCGGCAGTGGAGAAGGGCGTGGGATGGGCCCAGAGCAGGGAGCAGAGGAGGGATCCACAGCTTAGACTTTATGCTTGGACTACAGGAAGGCCCTGAAGTTTTTAAGCAGTCAGTGCTCTGCTGGGCTTTGGGTTTAGAAGTTGCCCTCTGGCTGCTGTGTGCAGGAAGGCATAGAGGGGCAGACTCCAGGCAGGCGACAGTCTTATCCCTGCACCCAGAAAGGTGAGGAGGTCCTTCCCGGGCCTCAGGTGCTCTGGGGATGCATGGAGGAAGTGAGACCTCCATATTCTAGAACCTTTCAACTCAGGGCTCTAAGCCTCTCTTGTTTCCCGTCACTGCCCCTCTCCCCTTCCTCAACTTTGGGAGCTGGGCCTTCCAGCCCCTCCTCCTCCCTTTAGGAATCCTGGACCCCCCTTGGGGCAGGGGGTGGACAAAGCAGGTGCAGACAATAGGCAGGAAGGAGAGCAGCCTTCTGGGACATGCACAGGACCCTGTGGTGCTGAAAGTCCAGGGAAAGACAATCCTTAGCCTAGGGTGCATGAAAGGGGACAGTTGCTCAGAACCTGGCCTCATAGACAAAACTAAATGCAGGGCCAATGTCTCCTGGGTTTTGTGTGTTTGAAGTCACAGGAGATACATCTTGCCAGAGGATGGGAGTGTTGAAGACTTTGGCACTGCCAAGACAACATCAGGTGAGGGAGGGGCCATAGGTCCTGCACAGGGCTTCTCATTGTGCAGAGAGGTCGCTGAGCCTCAGAGAGGGCAGGAAGGTGCCTGAGGTCACACAGCAAGCCAGGGCAGGAAGGTGCCTGAGGTCACTAAGGCAGAAACAGGGCACCCGTCTGCTTCACTTGGGCGGCTCTGGTCTTCTATGCTTCCTTATCCACTTTTCCCCCTACCACAGAAAGGGAAAATGTTTTTAGACCCAAGGCAAAAAAGAATGTGAAACTGAAATCTGAGCCTTGAGTTTTGGGAAAAGAACACAGAGGAGTGAGACACATTCTGGAAGAGCAGAGATCACCTTTCACTGCAGACGGGAAATACTCAGCGCTGCCCAAGGCCTTCTTGTCTCACAAGTCTGACCAGGGAGGGCAACTGAGTGCAATGCCAGGTGATGGGGGCAGAGATGGACTACCCCCAACCCCCTTCCAGAGAGCTGGTTAAAGGGGCCAGTCTGCTTCAGGATCCACCAGGGGCAGACAGAGGACCTTTCCAGCCTCTTAGCTCCCTGTCCAAATCTCATGGGGCCTCAGGCCCTTGCTGACATTCCAGCATGGACCTGCTGCCAGGGCCCTGCCAGGTCAGAGGCTGAGGTCCCTGCTGTCCACAAGCCACTCATCTACCCTGCCTCCCTGGATGTTCACCTCCTCTGAGAAGGCCTCCTCTTTAGCTCCTGTAACTGAGAAACACAGCTGCAGGCCAGGGCTGCTTTCTGTTCTGGGGTGTCTGGGGTTGCACGTGACTGAGGGTTGTGTAAGAATGTGTGTGTGCAAGGGAGAGAGAATGACAGAGACATAGACAGAGACAGACCAATCAGGACAGGAGTATAGACTGCACCGTGTGCAAACCTAGCCATGCAGAGGCCTAGCCACAGACTTAGAGTCACACATGTAATGAATGTGTTTGTTCCTGGGCAGGTACTGTGCGGGGGTTCTGGGGAGACTGTGATCAATAAGACTCAACTGCCCCTTTCCTGACACCAAGGGCCCATGGATCATTCTCCATGGTATAGTCTCTCTCTCTCTCGTTTTTTTTTTTATTAAATCGTAGCTGTGTACATTAATGCGATCATGGGGCACCATACACTGGTTTATAGACTATTTGACACATTTTCATCACACTGGTTAACATAGCCTTCTTGGCATTTTCTTAGTTATTGAGTTAAGACATTTACATTCTACATTTGCCCACCAGGCTCTCTGCAATCTGGTTCGGTGGTGTTTGTGTCTTCAACCTCATCCCCCCTGACACCTTCCCTTTTAGTTCTTTTTCTCTCCTTGCTACTGGAGGGCACTGCACACTGTGGCCCCAGGTCCTGGGGCCCGGGTGCCAGGCTCATCTCACATCCCAAGCACCTGGAACTTGATGCGGGTCTCACTGGTTCTGGGCCTAACAGGGAAAGGGGATGCTGTGTGTGGGTGCAATTTTTAAAAATCATTAATGAGACTATAGCACTCCCAGACTTAAATTCTTCAGGGCTCTCCTCTGCTTCAGGAATAACAATGAACTTCTTCAACATGGGCCCTCAGCCACACTTGGCAAGACCCTGCACATCTCTCCATACCATCCTGCTCCCAGATCGCCTTATTCTGTGTCTTTACCATTTTTTTTTTTAATGTACTATTTCTTTCCGCTTTAGGGCCTTTGCACATGCTGGTCCTTCTGCCAGGTATATCCTTCCTACACCCCTACCTTTTTGCTCACTAGCTTCTACTCATATTTCAGAGAGTGGCTCCAGGATCACCTCCTGAACATTCCTTCTCTAATCCCCCAGGTCAGCTCAAGGGCCCCTGTTCAAAGCTCTCCTATACTCTACACTTTCTGTGGAGTACTCATAATAGTATGGCTTTATACATGTATATGGTTAGCCATTTATTTAATGTCTGCTTATTCTAATAATGATATTAAATATCATCGATCGATCATTAGTCCTATGCCAGGTACTGTGCAACGTTTGTTACAAATATTATTTATTAAGTTCCAGCAACTCTGTGAGGTGGTTTCCATTTTTATCCACGTTTTACAGGTGAGACAAAGAAGGCACAGAGTGGCTAATGTCCTGCCTGAGGTCACACAGCATGTAAGTGCTGTGTGAATGAAGACAGTCTAGTAATATTAGCCATGTGCCAGCTTCTCTGTGGACATGACTGGGGGTGCGGGTAGGGGGCATGTCAGCTTTACTCATCCTCCTATCCCAGTACCTAGCCAGGACCTGCCACCTGCAGCCACCCACTAAACAGACAAAAGGAATGGAGGCAGGAGAGGAGGGGAGGGGAGGTTGGCATCTCTGGGCAGCCAGCCCCACAGGAGACGCCTCCAGAGGCTAGATTTTCCCTCCCCCAACTCCATACCCCTGGCTCCTGGATTAGAGAAAGCCAGTGTTCAAAACCAGTAAGTGTGTTTTTAGGAACATGCTGGAACCCCAGATGTAAGCCAGCTCTGGGCTAAAGCCTACAGTCAATCAGAACCTTGGGGTTAGAGGGGACTCAGAAATGGTACAGCCCAGGAGTTGTCAGCTGTGAGATTTCTCTTTTCAAAGCCACTCTTTCCCTATACCCCGGCTCCTGTCACATACCCCTGGGGAACACACCTCAGTTTCAGGCAGGGGGGTGGCAGTGCAGTGCAGTGTAGTGACAGGTAGCTCATCCTCTGTCCAGCTAGCTGTGCCATCGTGGGATGTGGACTGTGAGGAGGACCTTCCTCACATGGCCCTGAGATCTTTCTCCTGGGGGCTCTGTGCACCTCCCCAACCTGCTTCTGAGACTGGCATCTGCTCCTCTGGGGATGGGGGCCTAGGCCTTTACCTGCCCCTGCCATTCTCCATTTCAGTCAGGCTCCCACCATGCCCAGCTGCACCCAGATCCACACAGCCCTCTGGCACCCATGGGGGCAGCAGATTGTAGCAGGCCTGGGAGGTCAGCGAGCCTGGGAGGCTTCCACCCAGCTCCTCAGCCCCCCTTTGAAGGGGATCAGGTTCCCCCACAAACATAATTGAACGAAAATATGAGAGAGAAAAGGTCTTTGTTCTTCCATTTACAGCGTCAGAAAATATGTAACAAATTAGCCGTTTATGAGGTAAGAGAATGGGGCTGTGCGCTGCGGCGGGGGGGCTGGGCCACCACACAAGGGGACCTTTCAGTGGGCTGCACGGGGGGTGGCGCTGCGCAGGGACTGCCCGCCTGCCAGCACGGCCCGGTATCCATGGGGCGACACAGGGCTCCCTGCTGGCCCCCTGGCGTGGCCTCTGGGTAAGGCTTGGTGAACGGGAACAGGGTGCCACCAGCCTGTGGTGAATGCCACTCTTGGAAGGTCTAGGGGACGAGTGGGAGTGGGGACTGCAGGGGTCCCCTGGTAGCCCCGAGTCTCAACTCTCCTTCTCAGAATCTGTTTTTAAATCTCTAACACGATGATCTCCGAGGGCTCGTCCAACAGCTCTCAGGGCACAAATGTCCAGCTGCAGAGAGGCCTCAGTGGCTTCTACACCTTGGGGGGGGGGGGGGGAGGGTAATTCTTGGCTTTGCACGTCATCTTTCTCTCAGACACCTTTGGTTTTTCTTCCAGGGTTTCATGGAGAGCTCTAGCTGCAGTGTGGAGAACAGTCCACATTAATAGTCCGCATTAATGCCAAGGCGAGGAGGGTGGCTGGCCAGGCAGGAAGCAGCCCCTGGGTTGGGAGAGAGGGAAGGGCACGCCTCTCCGCAGCCTTGCTGGGGCCTTTATTTGCTTCACTGGGGGTGTCTAGAATCAGATGGGGGGGGGGGAATTCAAGCAATGTGAAAGACACCCCTGGGCCCATCCGGTTTGGTGATTAAGTGTTGGGATTTAACATCCTCTACTTGTCCCACGGTGGCTCTGAAGCCTTGTGACACTAATGCTTCACGAGTCCATCCCTCACATTCCGTGGCTTTGGCCTCTCCTGATTTGGAGTTCAGATTCTGTGGTTAGACCATATGTTTCTGGGGCTTGCATTTTTCATCATTTCTAAAAATTTTTAAATTTTGTGATTATCGTCTAGAGACATTCATTTATTTTTTAAAAGTATAAACTATTCAAATACAGACAAGCCTGAGTTTGGGAAAGGTCTCAGTATGATAAGACATTTGGCCTTCAATACAGTCTCACAGGGCTAGGAAAGGGCAGGGCAGGGCAGTTACCCTGCAGGCTTCAGCGAGGGGATTCTCCCTGGCTGGGACCCATGCTGATGGGACTCTCCTGCCCTTTCCCCTCCAGTTTCTCCAGGGCTGGGAGGCTCTCGGCCCATGCCAGTCTAGCATAAGGAATCCCCAAGAAAAGTGGGGTGCTGGGCTTCTGCATGAATATCCTGAGTGTTTGGTCTACAGTCACAAACACATCGCTTTCCTGGATCTGATTTTATTTATTTTGGTTGGATCTTTAACAGTTCTTTACAAGGCTGAAACTGAAGCTGCCTGTGGTCCCCGGGAGACTTGCTAAAACTTCAACTGCACCCAGTTTAGCAGGGCGACTTGAAAGTTAATCAGCGGTGAGGGACAATTTGCCTCATTATTTCCAGCCCTGGAATTTGGCGGCAGATGGAATTCGGGGCCTGGTGTGGATGCAGCAAGGAACACAGCAGGGCCTGTGCCCCTTGGTATGTCCTTGCAAGGTCTGGGCTTGATATTCCCCATGAGGGTAGGCGGTGCCAGGAAGGATTTCCCGCTTGAGAGAACAAGGGCTACAAGGCTGCCCCAGGTACAAGGCCACTGCTCCAGACCTGTGTGGATTAATCCTTTAGATACACAATTCTGAGCTTATGCAGACTGAGCCGTGCCCTGGGTTCTGGGGAAGCAGAGATGAAAGTGGGTTTAGCTGTGGTCCCCCGGGATGCAGACCAGAGACGGTGGGCACCTTCTCCATCAAACTGCAAAGCACACATCTGCCCCACTTGCCATCGCTTTCTCAATAAAGCCTTGAGAGGTGGACAGTGAATTATAAGAGCAATCAGAGGCCCTGGGTTAAAGTTCACATGCACGGTTACAGCAAGTCAATCTACTTTCTCCGAGTCTTTCAGAGAAGGTCCACTTGGACCCCTGGCTTTAGAGGTAATGGATCCCCTCCTCAGGTACTCCCATTTCCACTTACTCCGCGGTACTCTTCTCCATAGACTTATCAATGTCTAACATACTATGTTGGTAACAACTATTACCTTGTTGATAGTTTATCACATCACCTCCCACTAGAAGGTAAGACCCTCCATCCATAAAGGCAGGGATGGATGTTGGGTTTGTCCACAGATACACCTTCAGCCATAAAATGTGCTCAATAAATGTCATATGAACACAGGAATGAACAGTGTGGTATTCACCATTCCCGGGCCCTCCTATGCAGTTACAGTCTCCCCCAAGCTTTAAACCTCCATCTTTTCAGCAGCAGGGTGCTGGTGCCTGGGGAGACGGCAAGGCAGTGCTTACACACCACCAAATGCAACTGTTCACTTTATAAAGCTCAGAGACAGGCAGGGGCCTGTCCTAGGTCACACAGCACAAGAACAAATATTTAGATAGATCTTGGGATATGCCTGTGAAACTCTTTGCTCCCACCCCAGCCAGTGGGGCCTGGTCTACTCCAAGCCTGATGAGGTACCACGAAAGTAACCCACAGGGAAGGGGGAGTGGGAGCTCTCAATGAGGTCAGCAGTGGTGAGCAGGGCGAGGCTCTGGCTGCTGGGCCATCACTTCCCCAGT
Source organism: Loris lydekkerianus (assembly GCA_963574355.1). Lineage (NCBI taxonomy): Eukaryota > Metazoa > Chordata > Mammalia > Primates > Lorisidae > Loris > Loris lydekkerianus. Next base: position 24,012 of record CAUYPK010066309.1, on the reverse strand, counting down.
TGGCCTAGCTCCTCACTGCTTCTAGCACCCAGTATCCTTTGCCTCAAGTGCCCATTTGTCATGTGGGTCTCATGTTCCATCCTCACTTAACAGGAAGGAGTAACAATAATTTGAAGTTGATGGATACCATTTATTAAATACTGAGCCACACACACCCACTCTATCTTTCTCATTTAATCTTCCCAAGTCCTGTGAAGCAATTACTAATATTTCAGTTTTAAAAATAACAAAACTAAGGCTCAAAGAAGCAGAACAACTTGCCAAGATCACTCTGGTAGTGGCAGGAAGTTTGGACCTCAGAGTTCTTTAGTCCTCCTAGATCTTTGGACACCTGCTGTCCTCACCTCCCCTGAGCATCTATGCTGTGCTGGTGCCCCTACCTGGGTCATCCCCTCCCCTCACTCCTTTCTTGCAGAAAGTCTCCTCCCAACTCCCATGAATACAGAGAGGGCTCCTGTCTTTCCAAGCAGGGCTTCTGAAGCTCCAAGGCATCATTTTTACACATTGGGGCTAAAGGGCAGCAGGTCACTCAGCAGCTACCCAACAGTGGTTATTCGGTATAAGGCTTTGTGTTGTGCAGCCTTGAGAGGTGGACAGAGAATTATATTAGTAATCAGAGGCCCTGGGTTCAAGTCCACCCATGCACGGTTATGGCAATTCAATATACCTCCTCTGAGTCTTCCATGTCTTCATCTGAAGAGTGGGTATAAGGAGTCCTGGGACTGTTTGAGGAGCTTGACTCAGCTCCAGGACCTGGCTGTGGGAGCAGGAATCAACAGCCCAGGATCTTAGGACCGACCAGAAGGAAACAACCCACCTGTTTTCCCAGGCTGAGAGTTGCCTTGACAAGGTCCCTGCCAGGCAGGTGCTCAGGGCTGTGCCATGTCTCTGAGGCAGGAGTTCAGGGATTCCAAAGCAGCCTGCTGCAAGCTGTTGCTAGAAAGTGCTTTTCACACTGAGCTAGACCCACTGGCCCCTCAGAGCTCATCTGTGCCCTGTGATTCCGGCCAGGCCTGCAGAGATTGAGGCCAGCAGCCATCCCCTGTGTCAGTCTTTCTCTAGCATGGATTCCAGGCCACCTCCCCAAGTCTAGTCGCACTCTTTGTACACCCTTCAGGCTGTCATCATCCCTTGTCCCAAAAGCAGTGGATACAGACATTTGAAGAAAAAGAAACATTTCACAGGAGTTGGAACAATGAGGAGCTGCTGACTACCTCTCAGCCAAGCAGAAAATGTAACTAACCTCAGGGGCCACCCCAGAGCACAGGCCGGTGTGTTCTCCCTCTCTCATTCACACACAGATGTGCACAAACACGTGCATGCACACTCTCAGTCACAGTCACATTCTAAAACGCACCACTCAGATTTTATACAAAGGTGTGTCTTAAGTACAGACAGACCCAGATGTACACAGACCCTCAGGCATGTGTCTATGTGCACACACACACTCACACATACACACACACACTCACACACATGCTCTCACATACATTCAAACCCACACTCACTCACACACGCTCTCACATACATTCACTCACACGCTCACATACACTCACTCTCACACACACGCATACACACCCACACACACACATGCTCTCACATACATTCATACCCACACTCACTCATACACGCTCTCACATACATTCACTCACACGCTCACATACACTCACACACACTCTCATACACATGCTCTCACATACTCTCATACACACACTCACACGCTCTCACATACACACCCACACACGTTCTCCCACACACACTCACTCACTGACACACTCTCCTACACATGCTCTCACATACTCTCACACACACACACATACACACCCACTTACATACATGTTCTTGCATACACTCCCCCCACACACATATGCTCTCACATACATTCACTCAACATACACCCAGTCAGCACTCTCTCACATACACACCTACTCACACACATGCTCTCACATACATTCATACCCACATTCACACATACACACACCCACTCACACACGATCTCATATGTACTCGCATATACACACCCTTTCATACACATGCTCTCACATACACCCCCCTACCCCCACACACACGCTCACACTCTCTCACATACACTCACTCTCACACAGATGCTCTCACACTCACATACACACACAGTCTCACTCACGCTCCTCCTGTAAAGGTCCTGCTCATCCCCAGGCCAGGCCAATCTCCTGTGCCTTGCTCTGAGCTCACTCTCTCCCTCCCCCCTCCTGAACACACCTGTGGGCTCACCCCGGGGAAAAAACTGTCCCCCTCTTTACTCTGGGCATCTATGAATCTCAGAAATCAGGCCACAGCTTGGTGTGAAGTGTAGGTGTCACCTCGGCCATCAGGCTTACCCCTTTTCAGACAGCTCCTCCCCCAACCTCCGAGCTTCACTGTCACAGGCAGTGTAGAGGGAGAGGCAGATAGGGAATCAGACCTTGGAATCAAATCCTGGCTTTGCCACTTACTCAATAACTTTGGGCCAGGTCCCTTTGAGCTCTTTTACAGATGGCTATTGCCCATCTATAAAATGGGGCTTTCTCTCAGGGTTGGTGTGAAAGCTGGAGAGAACATTCATACTATGCTTTTCATTTTTAAATCCCACAAGACAGCTGTTGCTATTTCTATTTCAAAGATGAGGAAACTGAGGCACATGGAAGTTGCACAGCAACACGTGGTTGTGATTATCATGTGGAGCATTATTCTCTCTTAGGTACCTTTGCATTTTGGTTCCAGCAGCTGAGGGACAGGACATCAGTGATTAGAACACTCTTATGAGCATTGCCAGCCCTGATCCAGGTGGTCTTTCAGGAGAAGGCTGTGGCCCATCCAGCATGTCACACAGAGATAGCACCACCCAGGCCACACCCTCAGATCCTGCAGTATCTGAGTATTTCCAAGGTGCCACCTGCTTAAAGGCCAGGGTATCAGCTCCCCCTTAGTGGTCTGCAGTTCAACCTGAGCTCTGGTGACCATCTACTGACCATCCACCTTGTACTATACATGCTCTTTGCCTGCGTTCTCACTGCTACGGGTGGATGGGGTTACCATGCCCACTTCACAGATGAGGACAAAGTGGATCAGTATGTCCAGGCCGAGCACCCCTGGTAGGTGGAGGAAGTGCACTCAAACCACACCTGCCCAGGCTCTATGCACTCTGCATCACAAATTTACTGGAAGCAGAGGACACAGGTGGGAGAGGGGTCCCCACCACCAAGAGGCTGAGCGCAGGTGCAGGGTGAATTATGGAGGTGACATCCGAGGCTCCTGGCCTTTTAATAGTTTCTTTCCTCCCTCTGTGTCCCATTGTTCCCAGAACCCAGAGCTGCCTGTGGAGAAGCTAATCACGGGCAGTTACCACCGTGGCACATCATAAACAGTGTGTAAAAGGCCCAGGGAGCTCAACTCACACCCTGACAGAGCCAGGCAGCACCCCTACACACACACACACACACACACACACACACACACACACACACACTGCCCACAGGAGGCGGCCAGCCTGGCCTTGCTGGGTCTTCATCCTGGTGAGGAGCCCATACAAGGAGGATGAATGGTCAGGCCAGTTTTACCCATGGAGTATATCAGGTTCAGAGGGGTGACTTTCTCAAGGTCACAGAGCGGGCTGTGGAAGGGACAGGGACTAGCTGTCTTTGTTTTACAGAGCACCATGAGCAGGAATAAAGGCTGGCCCCACTGTAGTTTCCAAAGCACTTCCAAATCTGAGGTCTCACAAATTCTTACAACAGCCGTTTTGTAAATGCAGAAGGGAGACTCACAGAAAGCAAGTCACAGGCCACCACCAGCTCCACCGGGGAACGGCCTTCTCACAGCAAAACTCTGACTTCAATGCCTTGTTCCAAAGCCGACTGTGGCTCCCCACCACCGTCCTGTGTTTCAAGGCCCGATACTGCCTTCTTTAAATTCACTGTCTCCTCACATACTGCATGGTTCTGAGAGGTCACCTGATTACTTCTGAGTACCCCAGGACCCCTCTACATGTCTGCTGAAGCTATGCCCTCTACCTGGAAGGTTCTCCTGCCATGCCTCCACCTGCCTGACGCCCACCTGTTTTGAGCGTCCATTCTTTATGGGTTTGCACTGAGGAATGCACGAATCTCTGGGACTGGATGCTGAGTTCTGCGAGGGTGAGTCACAGAACTCCTGGGCACAGCTCATGGAATTCAGCCTGGCACACAGTAGGTGCACAGAAAGACCCTCCCCAAAGGGACCACTATCTAAACTTGCAGGAGTTACACATACTCCCAGCCCCTAAGGGGTCAGGGAATCCTCAGGGTGCACTAAGCTGAGAGGAATCTGCTAAGTCCCCAGCATATGTCTCTACTCTGTTATGGGAAACTGACTCTTTCAGGCTATAACAGTGTGTGGGTCCTTGGACTGGGAGTCAGGAGCTCAGGTCTGCACTCTGCCTCCACCTCTAACTTGCTATGTAGTACTGGGCGAGTCCTCTCCCCTCACTGTCTTGGTTTCCTCATCTGTTCCATGGGGAGAGGTCAGAAGCTCCAAAAGGATGGAGAGCAGCTTTGTCTCCTCACCGACATAGGCCCTGGCGCCTGGCAGGTGGCAGACGCTTAGACAGATTAGTTAGCCCCCTAGTGGTGGTTCTCAGTGGGGTTGGAGAGATGTTAGGTTATCATGGGAGGGGGAGGGGGTGACTGGAAGGTCATGTGCAGTTTGAAAGTTAAGAAGTCTAGCTGGCTGGAAGTGGTTTCAGGTGGGCTCCATCATCACATATAGGCCAGGGTAGAAAGGCCAGGCTGGACCTGAGCCACAGATTCACCTGTGGTCAGAGGAGGAACACCTGGCTTTCTGGATGGAAGGACCTTCTAATCTGACCACTGTGCTTGGTTGTGGTTTGACTCATGACATTTATTTAATATAAAATATTTTTGACTCATGATATATCATTAATTTTACACACGTAATTTATATAAAAATACACATTATTTCAAATAAATCAAAGGGAGTCTGAGCCATTCGAGTTAGCAGGAGCCATGGTGCTGTTGAGAAACACTGTCCTGAGTGAAGAGATGCTTCTAGAGAGCCCTTCTAACAGGAGACAGTGTCTAGAAAGCCACCGGGGGACGCTGGGTCAGGGTCCCTAAGTGCTGCCTTTTCAGTGGAGACGAATGTGTGACTGCGGATGGGGTGGGGAGGACAAGGGTGCCCAGAGTGCCACCCCTAACACCATTCACATGTGGGCAGGGTGAGGGAGGTGATTACAGCTGGTGAAACTGAGGACAACTGGCCCAAGGTACCCCACAGGTTCTGGGCCTGCCTTGCATCTTATGCTGGGACACCAGGACTGGCCTGGTCTTGGCTTTTCAAATGCTTCCAAGAAGTTAATTTTGAATATCCCAGGGGGCAAGACAAAAGGAATTTGCTGGCTTCTGAGACCGTGAGCTGCCCACAGAGCTCCTCTTTCAAGGAGAAGCTTCCTGCCAGTTCCTGGAGTTAGCTTCCCGCACCCCACTGCCCTGGGACAGGGGCTCAGCAGAGTGGCTCCTGTGCTGACTCCCAGGGACGGCTGGCACCTCACCCTGCTGTGCCTGGATTCCTCACAGCAGATGCCCTGGTCTGGGGTGACCCTGGACTCCACCCTCCACCAAATCTACCTCCTGCCTCTTTAATCCACTGCTCCTTTCCCCGCGCCCCTGCTGAGGAGCTCTCTGCTCTCTCCCCGCTCCCCTACTGAGGAGCTCTTGGTCCTCCCTTCTCCCTCCTCTTTGCCGCCCTTCACTTCACTTTCCATCAGTGCTAAGCTCCAACTGAAACACAGCATCTATAGCACATTCAATGAATATTCCATGGAAAAATTCACGCATGACATTTAAGTCACTCTAAAAAACATTTTATATGGTACCATCATATCAATGTACACAGCTATGATTTAATAAAAAAAAAAAAAAAAAAAAAAAAAAGCCCTGTATCCCATTGTGCTTGGCATAAAGTCGATTTTGTCACTGGGTGTCAGGGCTGTTGGCCCCCAGGGCCTCTCCCTCCTCATCTCTTGTCACTCACCTCACAGTTACAGGTGGCTATACGAAGCTTTTTTGTGTCAGGCCCTCTCTGATCTCTGATCCTTGAACTTGCGTCTCTCTTCCCTCCCCTTCCTTTCCCATATCTTCTGCATAAATTCTATCTACCCTGAGAAATCCCAGCTGAGTATCACTTCTGAGGCCCTTTCCTGCCTGGTCAGAAGTCCTTCTGCCTTCTTTGGGGTCTCACTGCCCTGCCCCAGGATGGCAAGACTTCCCTGAAGGCAGCAGCATGTCACTTTCATTTATCCCTGGCCCCATTCCCAAGGATGCGCCTGGCCTAGAGGATACCCTCAATCCATCTTTGATGAACATATGGAAGACCAGCTACCTGTGATGACATTAATTACTGCCCTTGGCAAGATAGTCAGGACAGAGGGGGCTCAGGGTCTACATATGCACCAGGCATTTGCTATGAAGAAATGAAGTGACTTCATGGTTTCACTTGTATGAGAAAACCCTCCAGGCTGGGAATCAGAAGGAACAGGGTTCTAGTCCCACCTCTTCCTGGAAGCCAAATCCCTTTCTCTTCTCCAGGGCCTCAGTTTCCCCTCCTGACAAAAGGACGTGTCCCTGCTTTGCACGTTTTTGAGGATCAGAAAGGATAAAAATGGTGGTGAAAGGGGACTTTGACAAGTACCTAAGCTCCCAGTTAGACATACGGGATGACTGATAGTATTCAGGCACAAAGAGGTTTCTCTGAGATCTGTTATCTCTGTTTTTATTTTCTTTCAAGGAAATGGCTCAGCCTCGCCCGCCTGCATTATTGTTGGCACTGTGAGCCAGGGAAAGAGGGCGGCAGGGAGGGAGAAGGAATCTTTAAGAGAGACTCTCTGGGGGACACTAATATTTTTAATAGTTTGTGGGTTATGAAGCAAATCTCTGTTCTCCGTATTATATATCTCGGCTGAGTCTGAAGAATGTTTCCAGCGTCTTTAATGAAACTGAAGCAGTAACCCAGCAGAGAGAGAGAGAAAGGCAGAAAGGAGAGATTTATTTGCAGAGATGTTTGCTCAGAGAGAGGAGAAAGCGGCTGGAGGCAGGGTGCCGACTCAGTCACATTCCCCCAGCCCTTGAGTGCCCTGGGCTGTCCCTGGTCGCAGCCGGACCACCTGGCCTCACCTTTGAAGAGTGTGGGAGGGATGCCCTGGCCTCCTCTCCCTGTGGCTGGGGAGTGCCTGTGCTTTTCCCTCTAATTGTCTAGAGAGGGGACAAACTCACCAATGGTTGGGGGACTGGCTTTTCCTGCATGTTAAGAAAGAAAGTGGCTGTAAGAAAGCGGCTGCAGCCCAGAGCCTCGGTGGGAGAGCAGAATTATTAATAGGTCCTGCCGAGGCCTCGGGAAAAATGCAGGACTGCATGGAGTTTAAAAGGTCAGTGTGAATAACAAAAACAGACTTTCTGGGGAGTCAGAATGGATTTAAAATAGACTCAGAGGAGCCTGGGGCTCCTTTGCTATGGCAGGCGCAGCGGGCATGTCTTTGTGTGTCCACAGGCGTGTGTGCGTGCATGCGTGTGTGTACCTCTGGGTTCTGGAGACATTTGTCAGCTCCCGGGAGCTTGCAGTCTCACAGGGTGTGTGCCTTGTGCAACTTTTCGGTGCCAAGAATGGCAGCTCAGCAGCAGAGCTCTATAAAGGGAGGAGAGTAGATTAGCTGGTCCTGTGGACATTCCAAGTCAGAGAGTCAAAGCTGTGGGGGATGGAAAGAACCCAGCTGCTGGCACCTCAGGACCCCAAGCTCAAACCCCCACTGACCAGGTGACTCTGGGTGACTTGGTGCATTCCCTGAGCCTTGCTGTGTAGTTTCTGCACACAGGGATATTGCAGGGATGGAATGAGTCGGGTATGGACATGTCTGGAACCCTGGGCTCTTTCTCTCATGCCAAGCCCCTTCTTCCACAGCCTGTTATCACTCGTCCTTTACCTGAACTTTAGAAGATCTGTTCAGGCCAGGCATGGTGGCTCACACCTGCACTCTGGGAGGCCGAGGAGGGTGGACTGCTTGAGCTCAGGAGTTTGAGACCAGCCTGAGCAAGAGTGAGACCCCATCACTACTAAAAATAGAACAGCTAGCCAGGTGTGTAGAAAAAGTAGATAGGCGTGGAGGTAGGCTGAGGGCAAGTGGATCTCTTGAGTCCATGAGTTTGAGTTTGCTGTGAGCTATGATGCTATGGCACTCTACCCAAAGTGAGATGTCTCACTCTGAATGAAAAAAAAAAAAGAGACATTCATTCAATTAGACAAGTATTTATTGAATGCCTACTGTGTGCCAGGTGTAGCTCTAGGAACTGGAAGGTCAAAAACTCCCACCATCTGGAGCTCAAGCCTTATGATCATTGATATCAACCTGTCCTGGGTCCAAGCGAGTCTGACTCTTAAAGAAGAGGCTGGATGTGGGATGTGGAGGTGAGAACCCCAGGTTGTGGGTCTAGTCAGAGCATTCATGACTGCAGGGGATGAACATCTCTAAGAACCTCTGTTTAATAATCTGGAGAATGGGGCTAACAGCAGCAATCCTCTTTCTGGGGATGAGTAAATGCATGACACTAGTAGGGGCTTAACAAATATTTGTTAGTTTAAAAACATATGTAAACTTTAAAGAGCTCTAATTCTTCCTTTTTTTCCTTTTATAGTCTTCTGCACATTCATTAAGTCTTCATGCTCAGGGGCTGCAGTCAAACTACCAGGAAATCCTCACAAGTCCCAAGAATGTGATAGTGGGGACTGACATTACTTGAGTATCTGCTGATACAACGTCTGATACTGGGTGCTATGGGAATGGAGAAGAATCTGGGACATCCCTCGTCATTTTTATATTCATTGTGGTCAGGCAGACTCAGCTGCAAACACTGGGATGCAATGGAGCTTGTGGGAACTCGGGGCAACATCTGACTCTGCCTTGATGAGTCGGGAAGATTCTGTGACACCCCGAAAATGTGACACCCACCCAGTTGGCACAGTCATAGGCTCCTAGTTAGATACTTTTCCTTATTTTACAGGTATAGAAATTTGGGCCATAAAATTGTGTCCAAAGGTACACATAGTAAGTGGCAGAATCTACCAGGATCAATACCCAGGCTAGTTAAACTCTTAGAATTTGCATTTCACAAAACTGGATTTAAATACAGATGGTTGGACAAGGCAATCATGTAGTAACATGGAATCCCAGGCCCTGGGGGGGATGGTGGCAGAGAGGTCCTGAACCAGGGAGTCCTGATCTAGGGAGTTTTGAGTCCAGAATTTACCTGGTCCTGAACTCAAGTCAGTAAGGGAAAGTATATATTAGAGATGAGGAGAAGATGGGTGCTGGATTTAAGATAAGGTCTCAGGTCCTACTGGTTGAGCAGGTAAAAAGGTGCAGCCTTGAAGAAAGGTTGAAATTTAAAAACTAAAAATAAATTCCCCAGATGGAGCATTTGGGTGAATTTAGGTAACCAAGGCCCTGGTCAAAGGGATAACCATTGGCAGAAGAGGCGGTCAGGTGACAGAAGATACTCAGATGGGTAAGGGCACATGCAGTCCTACTTTCTTTGCAGGTGGAATAATCTGTGATCTCACTTCTTTAGTAACATTTACTTACATTTCAGTCTACCTTGATCATGCCCTTGTGAAGACTCCTATGATTATTACTGTCAAAACCATACTTTTTGGAACTTAGTAGATACTCAGGATGTTGCCTTCTGCATTCTCCTACACCCTATTTTCCCTTTCATGCTCCTATATCCTGCCTCCAGCCAAAAGTGGCAGGCATTGGATGTCAGTTGGGTAGAGTAAGGACCTCTGAAAATCCTCTCACTCATAAAAAGAATAAGAACACTGGCAAGGATGGTCAGAATCAACTTTTACAGAACTCTAGAAATTAGCTTACAAATCCTGTAGGATTCCAGGGAGCATTTAATCACAAAAAATAGCTCAATCTCAGTAAGAACAGCAAGCTTTGTTGGACGTTAACTTTCCCGATTTCCCAAACCTATTCTGCAGTAGCCTTGAAAACCAACACTTGGAATCAGAGTGAAAACCAGCAGCCTGGCAGTCACTGGAGAAGGGCATGGGTTGGAGTACCATCAAGATTCCATTCCCAGGGAATTGTTAGGACTTGACCGATCTGATGGTTCTCTAGAAGGTCCCATTATCAATGCTAATGCTGTCTGTATTTACCCTGACTCAGAGCTTGCTTAGTGCAAACAGCCTTTTCCCTCAAGGGCACATGTTGAAAACATCAGAAGCAATTGTTTAACATCACAGCAGTTTGGGGCACTGGGTTGTAGTTGAGGTGAGTAAGAGGCTAACCAAAAAGCTGAGGGATGAGATGTCCATAAAGGGCTTTGATATATTCCTAGAACTCTAGAAGTCTGTACGCATGCAAAAGGCACATGCTCAGAAAAACCCTGAGAGGACCCTAAGCTCTCACCTTTGGCTAACTTGGAGGTTCTGAAAACAGGAAGTGAAGGCAAGGCAGAACCATAAACTACATGAATGAGTGTTGAAGATATGCCCAGACACACACACAAGGCCCTTTAGCAAAGACTCAGAGGCTTACTGGTTCCAGACATTTAAGGAAATCTCTGTCTAATCTTTAGCTGATCACTAACCTGAGTAGAAACTTCAATGGCCACACACAACAAAGAATACACACTTTGCAGTATTAGTTTAGGAAAGTCACTAACTAAATAGTGACAACAACAAACAGCAACAACAAAACAAACTCTGAGGAGGGGAGAGAATATATCTTATAGATTTTCCACATTATATTATTCTTTTTTACTGCCCAGTTTTTAACAAAAAATTACTAGAAATACATATTAACAAGAAAGTATGGCTGATAAGTAGGGGTAAAAAGCAGCTAATTGAGTGAATCCCTAAGGGAATCCAGCGGTTGGATTTACAGGGGAAAAACTTTGATTCAACTATTTCAAATATGATCAGAGAACTAAGGAAATCATGTCTGAAGAACTAAAGGAAGTATTAGAATGATGCCTCACCAAATACAGAATGTCAACAAAGAGATAGAAATTATTTTAAAGAAAGAACCAAATAAACATTCAGATACTACATAGTTGAAAAGTACAATAACTGAAGTAAAAATTCACTAGAGGGACTCAACAGATTTAAGTAGGCAGAAAAAATCAACTCACTAGAAGATAAATCAATTGCAATTATTCAGTCTGAGGAACAGAAAGATAAATCAAAGAAGAAAACTGAACAGAAACCTATAGAATACCATTAAATGTACCAACATGCACATAATGGGAGTTCAAGAAAGATAAAAAAGAGAGAAAGAGGCAGAAATAATATTGAAGAACAATGGCTAAAAACTTCCCAATGTTGATTGAAAACATTACTCTACATAGCCAAGAAACTCAATGAACTCTAAGGAGGATAAATTCAAAGAAACCCACACCCAGACACATCATAATTAACTGTCAACAGACAAAGAAAGAACTTTGAAAGAAGCAAAAAATAAAGTGACCCATCACATAGCTCACTCCATACCATTAACAGTTAATTTCTCATGAGAAATCACAGAGGCTAGAAGGTGATATATTCATAAGTGCAAATGAAAAAATAATGTCAATGAAGAATTCTATACCCAGCAAAACTACCCTTCAAAAATTAAGATGTTCCAAAATGAACAAACACTGAAAGATTTTGTCACTAGCAGACCTGCCCTACCAAAAATACTAAAGGGAATCTTACTGGCTGACATGAAAGGACACTAGACAGTAAATCAAATCCACAAGAAGAAAAAAAGAGCACCAATAAAAGTAACTACATAGGTAGATATAAAAGTACTGTAAATAATTTTTTCATTTGTAACTCTTTTTTTTCCTACTGATTTAAAAGACATAAAACAGTTATAAATCTGTGCTGATGAATTTTTATTATGTATAAGTATGTAATCTGCATGACAGTAATCGCACAAAGGAGGAGGAAGGGAAAGGAGCTATGTAGGAAAATTTTTTTTTACACACCACTGTAATCAAAAGTCACTAAAAAAGCAACTCAAAATGCAACTAGTCATAGACCTGGGTTCATATGTTAGAGCTCTCCTTTCATTCTAGATGACCTTGGCTAAGGCATTCCCCATTTTTGAGTCTTACTTTCCTCCCATGTTAAATAGCTATAATTATGCATGATCCACAAAGTTATCCACATCCCTAACAAGGGAATGAAAGGGCTCTGCATGTTAAAGAACTGTGTAGACCACACTGGTGACTTTGTTGTGGATTCTGCTCCTCAGCCTTCTAAGCTGTGTGGCAGAGCTTTTCAGTTCCTTTTTTTGTACATCAAAGGAAGAGAAATGGCAGTCCCTAACCTGGACGTTAAATGGGGTTATGTGTGTTGTCCTTATTCAGAAGAGTGCTTGGTATACAGTAGGCATCCAATAAATGTTAGTAATTATTCTTTACTGTGAGCAACCTGAGAGACAAGGATGCCTTCTTCTATAGACTGAATGTCTGTATCCTCTTCAAGTTCATATGTAGATCGTAATGTGACGGAATTAAGAAGTGGGACCTTTGATAGGTTATTAGGTTACAAGGGTAGAGCCCTCATGAATGAGATTAGTACTTTTATAAAAGAGACCCCAGAGAGCTCCTTTGCCCCTTCCACCACGTGAAGGTGCAGCAAGAAGATGGCCATCTATAATCCAGAAAATGGCCCTCACCAGACACTGAATCTGCTGGCCTCTCATCTTGTACTTTTCATGCTCCAGAACTTTGAAAAAGAAATTTCTGTTGTTTATAAGCAACCCTGAATGGATTAAGACACCCTCTTCATCATCTCTAAGTCCTCAGAGCCTGGCATAGAGTAGCTTCCTAGTAAATGGGGTATTTGTTCAACTCCACTGAAATTCGCTGTCCCCTCTGTCATCCAGACAGAAGCCTGAAATCCTGTGCAAGTTCACACCACAGGGAGTGGACTGGAGCTCAGGAGACTAGAGCTGGGATTAGGAGAGGAAAGCCGCCTAGTGGGACCCATCCCTCTCCCTTGGTGGGCTTTGGGAGTTCATAGCCAGTGCCAGAGTGCAGCTGCCTCCTTAGTGGGAAATGTCATAACCTCAGCACCCAGAGACAGCTGATCTGCGTTTTTTCCCCCCACATTAGAACATATTGTTAAGAGTGAGTTCCTGGCCCTGAAATATCTCTGGGATTCAAGGGTGACCAGGCCCATTTAAAATCTCTTAAAGGGACCTCCGTGTCTCCTTTGGCCCAAGCTGTCTCCTCCTTCACAGCTGACCTCCACAGTGTCCACTTCCCATGCCTCCTCCCGTCCACTTGGTCTGGCTTCCAACCAGACCCTCCTCTGCCGTTGCTCTTGCCAACGCCTCCCCAGAGCCTCCTCATGACTGCATCCAAGTCCAGGGCCTTGGGCCCAAGACTGGTGGGATCACCTGTGCCACCAGGCCTCTGTGGAGCTGGGAAAGAGGCAAATTGGGCGCCTAGAGAATGCACCTTCCATGGGTGAGCTGTGAAACAGTTCCAGGGGGCAATCACTGCACCAGGCTTACACAGCAGGGCAAAGCAGGAATAGTGTTGCCTACTCCAGGGCAGGCCTTTCCAGACCCTTTCCATGGGTTTCCTCATCTAATGTCACAGTGGCCCTATTCTGGCCTACAGAGGCAGATACTATTCTGGCCCACAATTCACCCCCCCCCCCCATGAAGAAGTTGAAGCACAGAGAGGCTAGGTGACCTCATCTAAGTCTACAGAATATATGAGGGGGTGGAACCAGGACTGGCATTCAAGTAATCTCAGGGCAAAGTCTAGCTCTTTCCAGGATCCATGTAGCCTGGGCATGCCGGCAGAGCCCTTCCTTTGTTTAAATTAGGGCTGATTGACACAGCAGCAGAAGGAATGAGGGCACAGAGGGTAGGGTGCAATTTTTTTGCAGTCAGCCTTTGTCTTCCCTTCTCACCCTGCCCCCCTTCCAGGGACACTGATTTCCCTTGTCAGGAACACCCATGGCTGGCTTCTGAGCCAGACTAACCTTCCTGAGTCATTTGTCCAGGGACCTGGAAGTACATTATCAAGAAAGCAAATGTTAATTGATCTGCTTGTGAGATGGGGCAGGGAGGCCTGGAGCCTCTGAGGGAATCACTGCCATGTCAGAATGGACTTTCCAGGGAGTAGGTGACACCCCATCTCTGGAGGAGGGCCAGCAGAGTCTGCACCCCAAGGAAAGAGGTGACAGATCATTTTGAGGTTCCTGCTGGCTGTGTGAGGCTTGGATTCTGTCTGTAGCTTGCTGGGTGTTCTGAAGTGCATCATTAACTTCTCTGAATCTTCTGTTTCCTGGTCAGTAATGTAAGAGTGTTGAATAACAGTCCCTAGAGTCAGTTAGGGATGAAAGGCTTAGATATTCATTCCCAAGTCATCCACCTGAGGGGACTAAATCTCTTTGGGGACACTTGCAAAGAGATGAAGTATAAAACACAAATGATCAGTCCTGGAAGGGACTTGGCTATCAACTGTGTAGCCCCACAAGTGACAGGTGGAGAGACTGAGGCCTGGGGGACTGGGATTGAGAGCCACACAGCAGATACAGTGCGCTGGGGCCTGACTGAGCAGGGAGGTGATGGAGGAGGGTCAGAGGGTCAAGGCTGACCCTACATTCTCCTGAGAGGAAACAGAGAGCTGTCCCAGCAGGGGACGACGCTCAGTTCCCGCAGGCCCGCTGTCCTGGGCAGGCTTCTGTCTGCTCTGGTTACTCTCTGCTAACCTCATGTGGTGGGTGGGGCAGGCTGGGCACAGAGACCCCCAGTCTTGATTCACGGTCTGCTGTGAGGAAGCCACCCCCTCAGTGTCAGGCTCTGTGGGACTGGATGGGAACCTGCTCACAGGAGATTAGGGTTAATAAGTGAGAGCATGGCTCAAAGTGGCCTGGTGACAGGACATGACGCACAATGGGGTAACCCTGAGAGGCCGCAACACCACTGCAGAAGCTACTCTCAAAGAAGAGGCCACTGCAGATGGAGTAGGACCCTGACAGACACATCCAGGACACCAGGGTCACCTTAACCCTGTGACAGGAGCTTGACCTCCTCTCAAGGCCCACACTCCCCAGCACACACACACACACCAAACCAGTCCCCCCGTCAGACTGAGCGGAGCTCTGAAATGTCTCCGGACACCACAGCCACGTCTTTACCAAGTGGGCTCCACCTGATGGCAGTCCTCAAGGGCCTCCACCTGGACTAGTGGATCAGCTTTCTCACTGGATCCGTGCAATCTCTGTTCCACCCTGCAACCACAGGGAGTTTTATGAAACGAAATCATACCTCTGATGGGAAAGGGGGAGAGAGAGAGAGAGAGAAAAAGAGAGAGAGAGGATGCTCAGACCCCCCAGTGGGGAGAAGGCCCAGCTTCTGTACGGGGTGCTTAGTGACTGGGCAGTGCTAGCAGGACCCCTTTCCATCTCCACCTCTGTTACAACAGCTGCCAGCGGTGGAGTGGATGGCCCTGTGCACCACATTTGAACCAGTCAGTCTCTCCCTGGGACTCTGCCCCAGCTAGAAAGCAGAGTGCCTGGCTGCCTGGTAGAACTAAGAAGAGGGTGATGAGGGGCACGTGGGCAGTGCTGGGTGCAGTGTCTGGCAGGGTGCTGTTCCGTTGACAGCCGGCCGAGTGTGCTTCCGTCTCTGTTGTCACACTTCTGTAAGTCAGTGCAGGGAAATGTGGATCTCTCCTCTGCAGATGAGAGTTCCTGGAAAGTCCTCCCCTTGTTACATACATTCAGTTCTGGGCCCTGGGAAGAGCTCAGGCCCTCATCAGAGTTCAGTTGGCCAAGTGAGTGATCCGAGGACCTTGTTTGGGTCTCTTTCAGGTGTAAGACCATAAAAGAGAGCAGGGGGCAACGCTGGCAAGTCCATTTTGCGGATGAAGAAAGTGATGTTGAGATATTTTAGGATGGACATGTACTTTCCCTAGCAGCGCTGTCCTTACAAAGAGTAGTTGCTTTGTCATTCTCTTTGTGGGCACTGTCACACGGGGAATTAGGAAGTCAAGCAAGCCACCCCAGGGCTGTGTTTTCATTCAGGCAGTGATTGATGGGTGCCCACACTGCGCTGAGCCCTTCCTTCCTGTGACTTGTCTCCAGCAGTCCTCACAAGGCCTCCAGAGATGTGTATCATCCTCTCCATGTTCTGAAGCAGAGACTGAGGTGCTAAGGGAGTCAGTAACCTCTCTAAGGTCACGCAGTCCAGCTGGTGAGTGGTGAAGCCGAGATTCAAACCCAGACCCCCACTTCTTCCTCTAACGTTCTTTTCTTTGCGTACATATAGGCCCATCTCCTTGTCCCTCCCTCAAGTAGAACAGGGTCTCAAGCAGTCCCCAGCCTTGGTCCCCAGCCTCCTTCAGTGTGCTCATGTCTGCAACCGTTTGGCAGACCCACTGGCATTAATTAATTACAGGCCTATCTTCAGGGTGGCCGGGCGGCTATCGAGGCTGCTGCATACCTGTTGATTGCATAATCCATAAATATATTTGACATCTGTAATTGGAATCAGGCCCCCTCGCCCCCCAGGCTCTGCCCACAGTTGAGTTATGTGCTCTAAACTCCCTGTTGGCAGCACAGAGCTTCTGCCTGACTTGGGGCCCAGAGAGGAAGAACTGTCTTGGGGTGTGATGACATTTCTCAAGGATTAGGAAGCAGAGAAAAATTCACTGCTCAAGAGTAAGGATGGAGACCATCCTCAAGCTCTGGGGCTGTGGATCCCCTCCCAGTCCCACTTCCCCTCCTCAGAAAGTCTACCAGGACCTTTTGAACCCTGGGCTGCTGAACTTCTGAGATAGCAGAGTTGTTACCCAGACCCACGTTGAGTATGACTTGTGGCTTTTTTTTTTTGAGATGGAATTTCATTATGTTGCCCTCGGTAAAGTGCCATGGCGTCACAGCCCATAGCTACCTCAAACCCTTGGGCTTAAGCGATTCTCTTGCCTCAGCCTCCCTCCCAAGTAGCTGGGACTACAGGTGCCTGCCACAATGCCCAACTACTTTTTTTGTTGTTGTTGTTGCAGTTGTCATTGTTGTTTAATAGGCCGGGGCTAGGTTTGAACCCCTGAGCCCTGGTGTATATGGCCAGCGCCCTAATCCCTGAACTACAGGCACTGAGCCTGACATGGGCCTTTTGGGCCCTCTCGCTGGAGTTACCCATTGTCACCTCCCAAGGCTGGCCAAGCCCCTCCCAAAACGAACATGTACACCAGATGCTGCTGCAGCAGGACAAGTCTCCCTGCTTCCTCAGGTTCAAGGTCCTCATCTGTTCCCAGGTCCTCAGATTCAAGGTCCTCATCTGTCCCCAGGCCTCCAGGCCAGAGTGTATTTTCATTCACTCATTCATTCATTCATTGTTGTTGGATGCCTGTCGCTTGCCAGGATCTCTGAGAGATGCAGGGTGCGGTGACTGATGGGGAGCTGCATCCAGAGCTCCCTGTCTAGAGGAGCCTGCAGCCCTGTGGGAAAGGTGTAGACTAAGGGGCACCAGGAATTAACCCAGCTGGGCAGGAGGCAAGGGAGGTTCCCAGCGCTGGGGATCCAAAGCTGAGCCAGTCATTCTGGGCAACCTTCTCCTCTGCCTTATTTCGTAACAAAGCTGGTTGCTGTAAATTGTTTTAATTAATTAATTAATTAATTAATTTTTGTTGGGGATTCATTGAGGGTACAAAGAATTAGGTTACACTGAGTGCATTTGTTAGATAAAGTCCCTCTTATAATTGTGTCCTGCCCCTAAGAGGTGTACCATACACTGTGACGCCCCCATCCCCCTCTGTCCTCCCCTGGCCCCCCTCCCTCATCCCCTTATCCTCCCTCCTTGTATTATTAGCTTATCTAGTGCCTTCATATTAGAATTGAGCACACTGAATTCTTGTTTCTCCATTCTTGCGATGCCTTACTAAGAAGAATGTGCTTCATCTCCATTCAGGTTAATACAAAAGATGTAAAGTCTCCATCTTTTTAATGGCTGAATAGTATTCCATGGTATACATATACCACAGCTTGTTAATTCATTCCTGGGTTGGTGGGCATTTAGGCTGTTTCCACAATTTGGTGATTATAAATTGAGCTGTGATAAACAGTCTAATGCAAGTGTCCTAATGGTAAAAGGATTTTTTTTTTTTCTTTTGGGTAGATGCCTAGTAATGGGATTGCAGGATCAAATGGGAGGTCTCAATTGAGTTCTTTGAGGATTGTCCACACTTCCTCCTAAAAAGGGTTGTATTAGTTTACAGTCCCACCAGCAGTGTAAAAGTGTTCCCTTCACTCCACATCCACGCCAGTGTCTGCAGCTCTGAGACTTTGTGATGTGGGCCATTCTCACTGGGGTTAGGTGATATCTCAGGGTGGTTTTGATTTGCATTTCCCTAATCAGTAGGGACAATGAGCATTTTTTCATGTTTGTTAGCCATTTGTCTGTCTTCTGCAGAGAAGGTTCTATTCATGTCTCTTGCCCAGTGATATGGGATTTTTGGGTCTTTTTTGTTGATTAATTTGAGTTCTCTGTAGATCCTAGTTATTAAACTTTTGTCCAATCTGTAATGTGCAAATATTTTTTCCCATTCTGATGGTTGTCTATTTGCTTTGGTTATTGTTTTCTTAGCTACACAGAAGCTTTTCAGTTTAATTAAGTCCCATTTGTTTATTTCTGTTGCTGTTGCAATTGCCATGGAAGTCTTCAAGTGTTTTCCTCCACACTTTCTTTGAGAATTTTTAGTGTTTCATATTGTAGATGTAAATCTTTTATCCATCTTGAATCAATTTTTGTAAGTGGTGAGGGGTGCGGGTCTGGTTTTAGACTTTTACATGTGGTTATCCAGTTTTTGCAACACAGTTTATTGAATAGGGATTCTTTCCCCCAGTGGTTGGTTTATCAAAGATTGGGCGGCTGTAAGATGTTAGTTTCATCTCATGGTTTTGTATTTGGTTCCAAATGTCAATGTCTACATTTTTGTGCCAATACCATGCTGTTTTGATCACTATGGTCTTGTAGTATAGCTCAAAGTCTGGAAGGGTGATACCCCCACTCCAGCTTTGTTTTTATTACTAAGAATTGCCTTTGCTATATGAGATTTCTTCTGATTCCATACAAAATGAAGAATTTTTTTTTCCAAATCTTGAAAGTATGATGATGGTATATTAATGGGGATTGCATTGAATCTGTAGATTGCTTTGGGAAGAATAGACATTTTGACAATGTTGATTCTTCCCAGCCACAAGCATGGTCTGTCCTTTCATTTGTTAATATCTTCTGCTATTTCTTTCCTTAGGATTTCTTAATGTTCTTTATAGAGGTCCTTCACCTCTTTTGTTATGTATATTCCTAGATATTTCATTTTTTTTGAAGCTACTATGAAGGGAATTGTGTCCTTGATTAGCTTCTCAGATGTTACTGGCATATACAAAGGCTATTGATTTGTGGGCATGGATTTTATATCCTGAGACATTACTATATTTTTTGATCACTCCCAGGAGTCTTGTGGTTGAGTCTTTGGGGTTTGCGAGTTGTTTTATTTTTTTTTAAGCCTATAGAAAGTGCCTGGCATAAAGCACCTATTTCATATTAGGTTCTCTTTCTAAGTTTTAACTCATCTAGACTCACGATATTGGCAATCTTGGCAGGGTGCCCTGGGATAACAGACAGAGGCTTCTCATGGTTGGCAGCCACTGGTTCAGGGGCTCTGGCCACCTCAGACCTCACTCCACCACCCTCAGGGGCCAGGGCAGCATATATTTTTGGCTTGCCTTTTAGGAAGCTCTGCCACAGGGCACAAGACCCCACCTATCCCCAGGCTCCCTCCCTGGGGCATGCCCACACCCCCTTGCCTTGCTGTTATCTTCCCCCACTGGAGCACACTTCCCAGAGGAAGGGGCTAGTCCTACAGACATCTCTTCCTCTCACCCATCACTGGCTCCTGCAGAAGGCTTCTAGGTGACAGGTCTGGAAGTCCAGACTCTGGGAAAGAAAAAGCACGTTCTGTGGCAGGGCTAGTACACAGCTGGATTTAGTTCCTAGGGTGGGCATGTACCAGCTGTGTAACCTTGGGCAAGCGGTTTGCTTCTCTGGACTTCATTTTCATCCTCTACTATGTTTGCTAAATAGTTAATTAGATGCTTCATTCACAGGAATGTGTCTACTTCATTCAGAAACTGTTTTATGTTCCAGGAATAAGGCAGTGAACAAAATAAACTTGAACATGTTGAAATTTCATTCTAGTGGAAGAGACAGGCTTTGACAAACAAGTGAATACACGTGTTTTGGCATGCTGCTAACCACTGTGGGCAAACGTAGGCAGAGTAAGGGAGAGCCAGGCTGGAGGTGGGGACTGTCCCACTTCATGTGACTGGGGAAAGCTCTCCTGAGAAGGGACACCAGAGCTGAGATCTGAAGGGGCTGTGAGAGCAGCCAGGGCAGTGGTTCTCAACCTTCCTAATGCCGCAACCCTTCAATTCAGTTCCTCATGGTGTGGTGACCCCCAACCATAAAATTATTTTTGTTGCTACTTCATAACTGTAATTTTGCTACTGTTATGAATTGTAATGTAAATATCTGATATGCAGGAGACCCCCCCCAAGGGGTCACGACCCACAGGTTGAAAACCGCTAAGCCAGGGAGATGATCTGAAGAACATTCTAGATAGACGTGGGGGAATCACCATGAGGATGGGCGTGGCAGGCTAAAGCACAGCAGGAGGCCAGTGTGGCTGCAGTACAAGGAAAGGGGTGAGGAGGGGGTTGTGGGGGAGTCAGTGGGCAGTGTGGGTAGGGTGGGTGGTTATCACGTGGGACCGAAGCCCATTGAGGACACTGATTTTTCCTCGGAGGAAGGAGAGAGCCACTGAAGGGTTTCAAACCAGGGGTGACAAGACCCAGCTCACATTTTAAAAGCTGCAGAGCCTGCTGGGTGGAGGAGAGAATTCCAGAGGACCAGTGTGGAAAGCAGGGAGCTCAGGGAGAGGCTAATGAGGGAAAGGAGGGACAGAGGGGGACAGGGGCTTCTGGATACAGCCAGTGGGACGGGTTGACAGATTGGATCTAAGCATGAGAGAAAGAAGGATTAGTTTGGGTCCCACTGTCTGGACTGAGCAATTCTCAGAATGGAAGGTCCAGCTCCTGAGAACAAGAAGAAAACAGGAGTAGCAGGTAGAGGGTATGATGGAAGGATCTGTTCTGGTTTGGATGGTGCTGTCAGGAGGCATCTGAACACATGGCAGGTGTTCAGGAGGGATGTCCAGGACGGAGATACACATTTGGAGCATGACTTCAAAAATGAGCAAAGGCTGATTGTGGATGGAGACCTTAATGCTGAAAAGGCAGGGACATGAGGCGGATCTGGCTGGACTGCTGTGCAGAAGTGGCCCATCAGGGGAGCTGTGAAGAGAGAGGGGTGCTCCAGAATTCAAGTGAGAACTGTTTCAGGAAGAAAGAGCTGCCAGCCCAGTCTGGGTCTGCTGACAATGAGACTCCCTTGCAAGAGAAGGAAGATGGGGTGTGTGTGGAACCTGAAAGGCAGAGGAAACCAAACACAAAGCATGTAGCTCTCCCCCAAGATGCCAACCTGGAATGAGTCATTTTGGAAATTGAACAGCCAGGGCTGCTAAACCTCTCTAGATGGGTACCCAGCCCCAGGTCCATAACCTGTGGAAGAAAGCCCCAATAGAAGCTGACTTTAGCCCCAACTCCTGGAATGTCTTTGAACCCCACAAGGAAAAACTGGAGCTCGGAAGCCGGTAATTTCAGCCAAGTGTGCTGTATTTGCTTAGAGTTTGGGTGCAGTAACCAGTTAATTACTCAAGTAAATCATGTCACCGTCCCCTGCAGCCCCAGTGTAATAACACCGTGCTGACCACACTTTTAAAAGTGATATAAGCCTCTGAGTGCAAGCTAAGAGGTTTTATAGGCCACCCTTTGAATGGGCCTCTTTTTCGCGGAACCCACAGAGTCGTGTGTGTCCACGCCTTTCCAGAGGGGGGGAGGGAGGGTGGCTCCTGGGGCCACCTTCTTAGACAAGGTCCATATGACTTGGGACCTGTCCAGGGCTGGCTGGCCGCCCAGCTGGAAGGTGGGAGAAGTCCATCTTTTCGTCCTCCAATCATGTCATTGTGACATGTTTGTCCCACTGCCCAGATGCTGTTTAGCCCTCCAACTCAAATACATACACTTCCGAAAAATGTAGACAGGACCAGGCTCTGGGCTGAGTGCTTAGATCTCAAGTGTGCCAAGGTATAGTGTGCTCACCTTCCAGGCAAGAGATGGGCAGACACTGCTCCACGGTAAGACTGAACAAACTAAGTGTGTCCCAGGAGACACGAAAACAAGGTGGTGTGAGTCTCAGAGGGGATGGTGGATTTAGGAACACCTGTGGGCCAAGATTCCAGGTTGGCATACAATACAAGGACAAGATTTCCACACACAGAATTTGGGGATAAAGGAATTGCAGTCAGTGGAAGCAGCATCACCAAGGCCCAGGGTGTGTTCTCCAGGTGAATTTTCACAGCTTAAATCTTACAGACTCCCAGGTTGCTTGAGTCACAGACAGATGGGACCCTAGAATGCAAAAACTAAGCTCTTTAAGCAAGACGGAGGTGCACCTAGTCACATCTCTCCCCCAGGCAAAGAGATCCCTCCAGGTCACCAACAGATGGCACCTTCCAAGATGAGTGGAGATGTGGGCCAGGAGTCTGTCCTACATGGGTGTCTCCTCAGCTTCTTTGTTCGTATCCATCAATCTCCAGACAAAAGCCAGGTGTGAGCTT
The DNA here is from genome assembly GCA_963574355.1 of Loris lydekkerianus. Lineage (NCBI taxonomy): Eukaryota > Metazoa > Chordata > Mammalia > Primates > Lorisidae > Loris > Loris lydekkerianus. The sequence goes on along the minus strand of CAUYPK010066309.1, from coordinate 1,198 downwards.
GGGACCAGCTTCGCCCCATTGCGTTCCAAACACCCTGCCCCGCCCTTTCCACTCCAGGCCAAGCTCACCTCCCCACCGGGGCTGGCTTTTCTGCCACCTGTCAGGGAGACCACGGGGAGACCAGTGTGGCAGTGATTGATAGTCACCTGGGATCTCAGTGAGGAGCTTGGTCTCAGGTCTACACCTACCCTGATATATTTTACTGCCCTAACCCACAATTTCCTCTTCTTCACTATTAAGATAATAACAACAATAACAGCAAGCAATTATTTTGCTCATACTAATTGTCTGACATTGGCATTATCTCTGCTAATCTGGGAGACTATTATTCTTTTCTCTTTCTTTTCTCACACATTAGGAGACTGAGGCACAGGGAGGTGAAGGAATATGCCGATGATCACTCAGCTAGTAAACAGAGGAGGTGGGCCATGGGCCACGGAAGTGTGACTCCAGAACCTGTATTAATGCCAGTGAGAATCAGGGTAATGATAAACTACTCCTCCCCAGGCATATGTGTAGCAAATCTCTAGCATCTCTGGATTGAGGTATGTGACTATATGGCCAGAGGCAGTGGTTGCTGAGAAATTGTTATTTTGTGGTAGAGAGAACTATATTTTTATAATCTGAGTAATTACCTCCTAATGTGTTAGTTCTCCTTTAACTGTGGGCTTCTTAAGGGAAGTAAACATGTGTTATTCTACTTGAAATTTCAGAACAATGCCTGGTGCATAGCAGGTGCTTAGTAAATGCTTGCTGGGTGAACTGAACTTCCTTTCAGGCTCACACACTGGGCTTTCTCTCTCTTCTTTGATTGGCACACTGGGCCTGACATGGGGGAGGGGGAGGCTCTGGTCTTTATGCCTTCGAAAAGAGGGTCAGGGCACTAGGTCAGGAGAGGCCTGAGAATGTCCCGCACCTGGCTTGATGGCAATACTTTATTAGCTGCTATGCAAAGATGGCTAAAGCATCTCACTAAAGGAGTTTAAGAAAAAAAGAACCAATATATAACTAAGATGTGGTTAATGCATTCAGCATGCTTTCCCCTCCAGGTAATTAAGAATCTTTATTACAGGAAAGTTAAGGTGGATTTGCTTTCCAGGGAAAAGGCACCAAATTCTGAGAAGTGGGAAAGACAGGTACCAAGAGCTGCTCCACTGTCATTTCCATCTGCCCCAACTGCTCATCGGCTCATCTGTGA
>CAUYPK010066308.1:0-19390 GCA_963574355.1 Loris lydekkerianus | reverse complement strand
CTTGCTAACCAAAGACATCTTGCTAACTAAAATATTACCTTTTTAAGGGAACCAGCAAGATGACAAATGCATGGGTCTTTTGGAGAAGTTATAAAATTAAAGGAGTTACAGGTTTAGGAAAGGCTAAGCCTATCCAAACAGCCTATTTAAGAAAGTAAAATGATAAAAGAAACAATCTAATGATTGTCCTCTTTTTATGATCATAAAACCATCACATTCATATCAGTCATTTGAGAGAACCTGAACAATATGATCTGAGAGGTCAGGCTTGGCTAATCCTTTGAAAAAGTAATACCTCTAAGAAGGAAATCCTGAGGATACACCCGGGGCTGTCAGGTGGCACAACCAGACTTGTTTTATAGGAAAGCATTTGATTGATCCAATTAACTTGTAAGCAAACCACGTGCCGAGGCCAAACACCAAGGCACGAATTCTGATTTTAAACAGGTGCTGTCAATGACTTGAGCTGAAAGGCAAGACTCATAATTGACAGTTCGGCCATTTCTTTAGTATCTTTTTCTTTTTGACAAGGAAAGCAGAAGGTCAAAGAGGAGAAAGATTCACCCCTTCGCAGTCTTCTGGATGGAGATTTCCGGAGGTGGCGCTCTAAAATTCCGGAGCGAGGGAGAGCGCAGGGCAAGCCAGCTCCACCCTCTTGCAACAGCCTCTTCGAGACCACAGCCCGATGGACCCAATCTTTTCAAATCCCCTACTCTTTTCCCTTTGATCTGCCCTAAAGCGCCCATGGGGACTTCTGTGATTCCTTAAGCGCCCTCCCCAGAGATTCACACTTGAAGAGATACTCAGGGCAAGGAAGGGCTGTCGGGGGCCAAGGCCGCTAATGACAAAGGCCACATTGCAAGAGGGTCTGAAAAATGTACGTGCAGGGCGGCGGGACCACCAAGTTGCCCCCCACTCTCTTTCTGGAGGACCACATGAGGCCTGCGATACACTTACCCGAGTCTTGTGGCCGTCTGAGGGGCGTGGGAATCCCAACTGCGGTCCTGTTGGCACCGGTGCCGCGGACGCTGGGATAGTGAGCACTAGCGGAGCCGGGCACCGCCGGGCACCGCCGGGAACAGGAAGGCGAGGCGAGGATGCGCTTCCGGGGCTGGAGGCTATGGGCCGCAGAACCGCCGGTTCTTCCCCTAGCGAGACGTGGGTCCGCCTCCAAGGCAGACAGACTCCTGATCCACCCTGAGCAGCGCCGCCTCGGCTTCAGAGTCCCGCGCTAACAAGGCAAGAAATTTATGACGGAATGAAAAAAATGTATTACTCGTTTTGTCGTGAAAAATAATGAATGTTTCCGCCCGGTTTCGAACCGGGGACCTTTCGCGTGTGAGGCGAACGTGATAACCACTACACTACGGAAACACTCAGTTTCAGAGTTCTCGTAATCAACACTTCTTCCTGTGTAACATGCATCTTTTTTGTGGTTATTGTTCAGTGCTAGAGTATCAATAAAAGGTTCAGACAAAGTCCCCCCAGCATTCAGACTTGAAGCCAAGTCCTTAATAGTTTATTTTACAAGTGACTAGATGGGAAAGAACAAAATAGAGACTTTATTATTTCTGAACGACCCTTTATTATTGTTGCTTAACCTAAAGATTTCGATGTCTTCCCCTTTTCTTAACAAGTTACTTACTGTTTAGTCAAAATGGGCTGAGAGGCTGGGCGCGATTAGAGGTCGGCCAGCGTTTCTCTAGCTACGCTTTGATTAGTGCCACGAAGTGGTCGGACGTGGGGTTTGCTCTACAGAAAAGTGATGGCTCCACGTGTAGTCAAAAGCCAAGTACTTCTGCTTCCAAGATTTCTTGGTAACATTTACCTTGCACGAATTTTCTTAATCCGTTGACTTTCCATAGAATCCGGAAAAGGAAAGAAGCAAAAATACCTACTCATAGCGAGCCAGCCAGGAGTCGAACCTGGAATCTTCTGATCCGTAGTCAGACGCGTTATCCATTGCGCCACTGGCCCCACGTATGCGCGAGAGGACAGCAGGTATACCTTCATAAGAAATCAGGCAGTGGCAAAGGTCTTACCCTCTGTATCTGGGCTGGAGGTGAAAGTCACGTTTTCTAGCTGATATGTATTCATAGCGTGTGGACTCCCTGGTGGCCACTTGTGCACACACGCCTTTGTCTTTACTCCTTGATCTATTTCTGCCGGCAAAATGGTTGTGAAAGGCAAACTCCACATCCTCTCTGCCCTAGTATCTCTTCTCCATTCATGCATTCATTCATTCCATTAACACAACTGCCACGTGAGTTGTATTTAACTAAGGCTAGTTTTGACCTCGGGGCCTAATGAAGCATATATAACTCATAAGTCTCTACCTCAAGAGCCGCGTAATAAAACCCCATGGGCCCAAGGAACAAGTTTTTGGGGTTTGGGGGGGGAGGGGAACGTCAATGTTTGGGGGGTGAGGGGAACGTCAATAATACTGTTCAAAGCACTAGAGATACAATCATAAAGAAAACAGATGGGACCCCTGCCCTCAAGAAGATTACATGGACATGGTGGAGATATATCATAAAGTACTAAATAAATAAAATAATGGTGATAAGTGCTTGGAAACAAATATAATAAAATAGGGAAAGGGGACATGAAAGTCCAGCAGTGAAGGTGACGAATGAGAGAGAAATGCTAGTTATCAGGAGGGAAAGAGTGACTGATCTAGAACAGGAGAAAATCTCAGGGGAAAGCCTGGAGGTGGAAGCATGCTTGAGAGTAATAATGGTGAGAAGGCCGGTACTGGGTGGAGATGGGAGACACTGGGAGATCACCGCTGGCCTTGCAGACCCTTGTAAGGACTTTGGCTAGTACTCTATAGGAATTTGGAAGCCGTTGTATTGGTGACCGGATCTGTTTTTTATGTGTCTTTCTGTGGGTCGTTTAAAAAAAAATGTTTTTTTCCTAAATATTTCTAAGCAAGACTGCACTAGGCACCTTCACTACATGCTACTCCTACATCTCAAAATTTGACATGTTTAAAAGGAGCATTGACTCCCGCACACACGAATGCTAGCTTATTTATTCACTTTGAAAGCAGACGTCTCAGATGTGTTTCGGTCTCTTTATATTTCTTTGAAGAAAGCATTATTCCCATTGTAACACTGGAGAATATTGTAAATAAGTTGAGGGCTGAATGAGAGTAAAACTGCCTGATAATGAGATTATACACGTTGAGATTAGAAAATACTTGTTTTCAGTTTATGAAGTTTCAACAGCCTTACAAAAAATATTCTTCTCTTTCTGCATAAACATTAAGGTAGCGTTATGGATTCCTTCTCAGACAATAGAACAGGGATCTTCTCATCAAGTTTTACACTATGGACCCCTAGGGCAGTGTGGTGATTATGGATTCCATCTCAGAATAATACTTTTAAATATAAAAAATAAGTGTATCAGATTTAAAAAGGAAACCAATTATGTTGAAATATATTAGCAAGACATTTTGGCTCGGCTCCGGTTGTACAGTGGTTAAGGCCCCAGCTACATACAACGAAGTTGGAGTGTTGGAACCCTGCCCAAGCCAGCTAACCAACAATGACAACTGCAACAAAAAATAGCTGGCATTGTGGCAGGCGCCTGTAGTCCCAGGTACTTGGGAGGCTGAGGCAAGAGAATTGCTTAAGCCTAGGAGTTGGAGGTTGCTGTGAGCCGTGAAAGCAAGCACTCTACCGAGGGCGACATAATGAGACTCTGTCTCAAAAAAAAAAAAAAGAAAGAAAGAAAAGATATTTTAAGATTGTGACAGTAATATTTGTGAAATCCCTTATTAATACACTAAATGCCAATATCCAGTGAGGGTGGGAGTGGGGTTCTAATAAATAGTGCAATTTCAAAGCAGTGATGAACATAAATGAAATTTTAAGGAATTTGTAACTACTATATTTTGATGTGAAAATATTTGTAATTTCCAATATTGATACTCATAAGAGTGTAAATATTACTGTGATTGTTGCCTACACATGAAAGAAAACACAAAATTTTAGTGACATCTTAGTCAAAATTAACATTTTTTAAAATCCAAGTTCACAGATCATGCACTTCCCAACAGCAAGAGATTTCTACTCTGAAGAGGAGTTTTGAAAACATGAACAATTGTGACAAAATATTCAGAAATGAAACAAACTGGGATACCCCCTGCTCCTATTTTCTCCTTATCACATACTCGGGATAGGAAGGCTAGATCCTAGAGAACCCCTAGAAGTCACAGATTCCTTCTTGCACTTCCAAAATGGACTTAAACTCAGCTAGTTGGAGGCTCTGTCCACATTGTCTCTTCTCAGTGTGTGTCTACAAAAATTTCCCTTTATTTTGCAGATTTTGAAGGTCTCTCTTGGCTGCCTCAAAGTTTTTAGCCATATTCACTAAAATGAATGCTTTCACTTTGTTTCTGGAGATCTTTCTACTGGGTGTTCTTTTTGACAGTTCTAGTTCCAGCTCCATTCTTCTCTTTGGTGGTTATATCAGTCACAGAAACAAAGTCCAGAAAAAAACAAAACTAGTAGAAGAATATATATATTGGCTTATATAAATGTAGGTAGGGTCTGGCAAGTCTAAAACCTGAAGAACAGCCCTGGAAACTCAGGCAAAGACTGATAGTATAGTAGTTTTGAAATAGTTTTTTTTTTTTTTTTTTTTTTTGAGACAGTGTCTCATTTTGTTGCCCTGGGTAGAGTGCTGTAGCATCATAGCTCACAGCAACCTCAAACTCCTGGGCTCAAGCAATTCTCTTGCCTCAGCTTCCCCAGTAGCTGGGACTACAGGCACCTGCCACATTGCTCTGCTAATTGTTATTTTTTTTTGGGGGGGGGGGTGTCCTTGCACTTGCTCAGGCTGGTCTTGAACCTGTGAGCTCAGGCAATCCTCCTACCAGGGCCTCCCAGAGTGCTAGGATTACAGGCCTGAGCCACCACTCCTGATCTGAAATAGAATTTCTTATTCACTGGGGAAGCCTTGTTTTGTCTTACAGCTTTTTCACTAGATGGGGTCCACCTACATTATCAAGGATAAAGTCCTTTATTTAAAGCTAACTGGGCATGTTAACCACATTTACAAAATATCTTCCTAGTAACATGTAGATTAATGTTTAATTGAATAACTGGGTACTATAGCCTAGCCAAGTGGACATATAAAACTATCACAGTGGTAAACTCTCCTCTGTCTCTCAGTGCACTGTTTTTTTTGATTTTGCTCCCAGTCATATAGAAAACTGTGCTGTCCTCCACTCCCATATTTCTTCATGTTATTGTCAGTAGTAGGTGGCACAGTGATGTGTATCTTCTGCAATTCAGATGTGTGGAGCAAAACCAACGTGAGGCTTCCATAGTCCATCCCAATCATCCTGATCATAATGAGAACTGAGGAGGAGACAGGATTCACATCAAGTCTTCTGTAAATGATTGCTAAAAGTCTCAATTTTCTTCCAAGACTTATCTCTGGCTAAACAACTCCTTTGACATCCTAGGAGAAATTCTGTGCAGACTTTGCTGCCAGTTGAAGGAAAAACCCAAACCAAGTATCATTGGTTCTGTTGCCTGGCACCTCCCACAGTTTGGAGAAAGCCATATTAGGTGTGATTTCTTTGTTTATGATGATTATACAGCTCCAAGCACACTAAAATATGATCGCTAATCTTATAATATTAAATAAATAGGTGATTATTTCATGATTTGTAATCACACTAAGTATTGAGTTCATAGACTTTCACTCATCTTATGAAAATAATAGCTCTAATAGGCATGGACTCTTAATGTTCTATCATTTATGTAGGCAAAGATAAGTGCCTACATAATGGCTGCCTTACAGTGTGACAAAGAAATCCTTCAAAGATTAATACAGCTTAGAAATACTGAAATGCTGATTTCAGCATTATCATCAGGACAACATCTAATCACAATTTTAGGTTTCCCTTTGAAGGTTTCTTTCATAGTGATGCCAACAATTCCCAGATTATTCAGAGCTTCATTCAATCCCTTTGTTCAAATTATATTCCCAAGGACAGATGTATTTTAATAGGGACAGAATAAGTTGAAAAGAATTATGAATACTCACACAAGCCCACATAACAACATTCAGATTATTGTGAATGCCCTCAATTTGACATCATATCAAATTAGATTCTTTGGGAAAGTATTAGGACAAGAAAGGGGAAGGGACTTTCTCTTTTATCTTTTTCCAAGATTAGGTTGTTAGTTGAGAAGTCCTGCCTTTTGCCCAATTCATAATCGCTAAGTCATGGAAAAAGTCTTATGGGATTTTTGTAAGTCTTTTAAATTGTTTCTTCAACCCAGAAAAGCATACTTTTTTTTTTTTTTTTGTGAGACAGAGTCTCACTGTTACCCTGGGTAGAGAGTGTTGTGGCATCATTGTAACTAATAGCAACCTTAAATTCTTGGGCTCAAGCAATCCTCCTGCCTTAGCCTCCTTAGTAGCTGAGACTACAGGCGCCCACCACCACAACACCTGGCTAGTTTTTCTATTATTAGTAGAGACATTTTATGTACAATTTCACTTTTACCCTGGCTAGTCTTGAATTCCTGTGATCAAGCAATCCTCCTGCCTTTGGCTCACAGAGTACTGGGATTATAGACATGAGTCACCATGCTCAGCCCAGAAAATCTTATTTTCTAGCTTAAAGGGCCCCTCAAAATCAGAAAAACCCCTGTATCTCCTGAAAACACCACATTGAGGGAGTCACCTTAGACTCAGGCAAATGTGTATGCATGGCCTGCACCCAGATGTGAGCTGTGAATTAGGTACAGATGAATAGCCCTCCTGAGGCCGGAGCTGCACAGGAGAAGGGACACCAACAGAACCTGAATAGAACCGGGACACGTGGATCTGCCATTTTTTTTTCATTTCTAAGGAGCAACCAGTGAAGTCCCAGAAATTGTAAAGTCAGATTTCATTTATAATGCACGTGTGGAGCCAAATAATTCTTGATAAGCTTTGTACAACCTCTTTGAGCAAGGCGGAGAATTCTAGGACAGCTTTCAGATTCATGAATAGAAAACGGCTTCGTGCATGAGCACACTTAGCAGTTTGCTCAACGTTATTCATCAGCCAGGCTTTATTTCCTGGAAAGCAAGAGACAGTTTGAAGATGTTGATGATGAGGTTAAACAAACTCCAACAGAAACACCAAGTTGGTGGTCTTGTTCGGGACAAGTGAACAATGATTGGACAGTGTGCGCAAAAGTGGGGGAATACTTTTTTACCTGCCTTTAAGGGTACCTGATGTCTTTGGGAAAAGAATGATTCACAAATAATCCTTTTAAACTAAGGACTTGGCAATGCTTACAAACCCAACCAAAAATGGCATTTTACTGCTAAGAGCTTGGAATCATCATGGCTTGTGTGTCATTTTTTGCTGGGCCAGAAATGTGTTACGCTATCACAACTCTGGGTTTGGCCATTTTGCCAAAGTAAGTTGCTATTTAACTCTACTAAAAAGTTTTCCAGGCCCACCAGATAGCAGTGAGGTAACTTAGAAAGGAGGGACGGTGATGAACCCCCCACTTCAATAAATGCCACTACCTTCTATGTTGTTTGTAAAGGGGTGTGGGGAATAATTCTTTTCTTTCCAAGCTTTCCAAATGTGAATTCTCCCCTTTCAGCTGTGGTCTTCAGATGGACATTAGCTTCACCTGGAAGTTTGTTGCAATTTCCAACTCTCAGGCTCCATGCACACCTGTAGAACAGCAATCCGCTCTTCACCCAGCTTTCCAGGGAGTCATGTGTGTGTTGAACTCAGGCCTCTCCGGGAAACACCTCTGTATTCACTGCCTTCTCTTGCCTAGATTATTGCAATTCTTCCCCACCTTCTGCTCTGTCTCCCTCTGGTCCATTTCCTAATTCAGTTACCAGAGTAGTATTTTTTTTTTTTTTTTTTTTAAATAAAGTTAATCAAACCAACTCACCCTGCTCTTTAAAACCTAAATTTTTACATCACATGGGTAATGTGATATGAACCTCTTGCCATTGCTTACGAATTCTATATGAAGGGGCCCCTGCACCTCCCCACCCCCTCTTGACCGTTTGGTCTGGTCTGTGCTCCTGACATGCCGATATTTCTGTCCTTTCCAGCCAGCCTTTCCTTCACGTGGTTGGCCTTGGCGGACCTTCTCATGGTTTTTTACCATTCAGGTTCATCATCACCTATGTCACTTTCCTGGAGAACTCTTCCCGGCTACTGTCACAGTACATTTGTGCTGCTATGACAAAAGAGCAGAAATGTACTTCCTCATAATTCTAGAGGCTGTTAAGTCCAAGGTCTAAGCACTGACAGGTGAGGGCTGCTCTCTGCTTCCAAGACGGTAGCTTGTTGCTGCATCCTTTGGAGGGGAGGAAAGCTGTGTCCTTACAGCATGGAATGAATAATGGGAAAGGCAAAAGATGATTCCCTCCAGCCCTTTTTAAAGACATTATTCCATGTATGAGGTATAGTCCTCAGGACTTAATCAATTCCCCAAAGATGTCTTATTGCCACCACAATGGGGGTAAGCGTTCAACACATGGATGTGGAGGGACATTTGGACATCAGCAGCCACCAAACTTAAATCCATTTCCAAAGTAGTCATTTTCTATCATATCACCTTTTTTTTTATTGCTTTGTGAATTATCTGAAACTGTCTTTTTTATTTTTTAATGTTTTTTTTATCCTTATCTAGAATGAACACTTTGGGAAACTTTTCCTATCTCATTTCAGCTGTATTCTCAATACCTAGAATGATACCTGGAGCAGAGGAGGCACTTAAATGTCTATTTGTTGAATGAATTAATGAATTTATCGTTGTATGATCTGGACAAAAGCCAGCATCTTGCCATATATGTTGCTTCCTCTTTTCCTTCCTCTTTTTCTTTGCCAAATATTTGTTAAGCATTTAATCTATGCTAGGTACAAAGCAAACTGGGGGAGGAGAAACAGATCCAATCACTATCTATCTGAATGTACCAGGAAGGGGAGGACAATGTCACCTGAAATCACAGCAATGCTGCTCCATGGAGCATATAACATTCCCATAACTTAGTCCAGGGGAAGTAACAGGAGCCAGGGGATAAAGCTGAGTAGGTGTCAACCATCAGTGAAGGGAGAGGTGGCGAAAGCATTTTTGTGCAGAAAGAGTAATGTTTCCAGAGGCAACATGGCAGGTTGAAGAAGCAAAAAGGGGCCCAGAGAATAAATGGGATACTATGGGTGATGGAGCTGGCAAGGCAGGTAGACCGATCTGCAGGGCCTTCTGGGTAAACTATTTGAGACCTGCTGTAATTATTCCCAGCATCCCCTTTCATTCTTCAAAGTGTCCTGGTTTGAATGATAAACTATGTGGTCACTCTTATAGGCCATCGCATAGGCATGTGTTTTCAGAGGCTTACCACAGAGCTTTGTGGTTAAGAATGACAACTCTGAATCCAAACTGCCCGGATTTTCAAGTGAGTGGCTTGCTATTATTTGTATTGTGTATCTTTAGGCAAATTGCTAAACTTCTCTGAGCCTTGGCTTCCTTGTCAGTTAGATGGGGATGCAATAATTGTAAGCGTTCAGGTCATGCAGTTTTAATAAGGATTAAATGAGTTAATACAGGTCAAGCTTGTAGCATAGTATGTGTCACACATAGTAGGTAGGTACCTGCTAAGTGTTAGTTATATTAATATAGTTAATATTTTTAATGTCTTGTATGATGACAGCTCTAAATGGTCATTCCAGAAAAACACTTTCAAATTTACTTTAAAGTGTAGACTAGGTGCTGGCATCAGCACACAGCTTCCCAAGGGGAGTAATTTAAAGATGACCATAGTGATATTCAGCAAAGAGGTATATAGCACTTTTCTAGAATGAGTTCACAAACTTAATTGTCAGACCTTGTATGAATAATGGAAACCTGTGGAAGATTTTAGAAGGGGCTGACATGGTCAGAATTATGTTTTTCAGAGGCCATTTAGACGTTCATGTAGAATATTTGGGGGGAAAGATTAAAGGAGGGAATGCTTACAGAGTTCTCCAGAAAATGCATAGGACATAATAAATATTTGATAACTAGGAAAAATAAGTGATCATCACTATTATGATCATCTTCTACTAAAAGTAGAAGAATCCAGAAGTAATACAGTTCTTGCACACTTTCAACCAATTTCTATTTAGTAGTTTTGGGGGACAAAACAGTTATTTAGAACTCGATAGCCGACTGAATGAGTATCGTCCTAGAATTATCAGGAGAAGTAGCAAAGATCGGAGGCGGAAGGACCCCCAATTTACTCTTTTTAGCTAAATTCTACACTCCCCTAAAGCAGCTCAGTCTGTGCATTGCTCAAAGGATTTCCATGTGGATATTCTATTTGCTATTCAATGATTTCCAGGGTTAAAAAAAAAAAAAAATCAGCCACAGCAAGAAGGGTTGGGAGGTTTCAGCAAATTCCTCCCCGTGGGCCTTGACTTGAACTTTCTGGGTCTGGAATATCTCTCACACAGCTCCCTGACACTCCTGTTACCCCGAGGGTGAGAGGAAGCGATGTGAATGAAAAGGGGCCTCTTCTCCCAGGGTTAGCGTGAGACACACCTCACGGTCACTTGTCACTTTGAAACTCCCCCTCCCAGGAGTGTGGAGAAGGATTACAGAAACCTTGGCAGATAATTAACATCGCCCGGTGTGAACAGAAGGGATTTGTCACACCGTGACTTGAGTACCACTGCTTTTTTACTAAACCTGCGGAACTGCGGAAAGGTGAGGATTTACAGGAAAACCCATTTCAGATCGGCTGAGGAACGAGGGGTGTTGTGGTAAATTGTTAACGATTTGGTTAACCAGGACTCATCATATTACCCCATCTGGATTTCCAGTCTAAAGACTTAGAATCCACTGCGGTGATTTTAGCAAACTAAGTTCTCTGACCTTTCCCAAGGCCTTCATAAGCCTTTGGGAATGCATTAGAATGATTGGAGTCCGTGGGGGGAAATGGAGCTTTTAGAATTCTTCGGTGCATTGACTTTTGAATAAAAAAGGACCTAGTATACTGAATTAGATATCACTGGTGAAAATCACATAAAACAGTGGCAGATAGGACCCGAGAAAAGAAAAGGAACCAGTTTTGGATGTAAGGCAACCTTCTAATCTCCAATTCATCAATAAAAATATCCTACTTATTTGCCATTGACAGAGCACTGAAAGCTCAATGTCTTTATTTTTCGGGTCCCTAAGGAATCAAAAAGAGATTTCTTGGGAGCCAGGCAGGTTGCCACAAAGGTACTTTAAAGAGCTGGGTCTTTTCAGGCTGGTGTAGAAAGAAGGATAAGAAATTAAAGAATATGTTGGACGGACAATCCAGGCAGAGGCACAGGGAGGGGAGAAGGGATGGCGATGCATTGTGTTCTGAGTACAACACATGGGGTTGCTGGTAATAAAGATAAAGATAATGTCAACATTTATTCATTCCTCACTCCCGTTCAGTTCTTCGTAATAACATTGGAAACTCACGTCATTCCTAATTCCATAGACCAAAAAACCTGAAGATTTTTAATTATTTATTTATTTATTGAGAGAGTCTCACTCTATTACCTTGGGTAGAGTGGCATGGCATCATAGCTCACAACAACCTCAATCTCTTGGGCTCAAGTGATCCTCTTGCCTCAGCCTCCCAAGTAGCTAAGACTATAGGTGACCACCACAATGACAGGCTAATTTTTCTTTTATTTGGTAGAGACAGGATTTAGCTCTTGCTTAGGCTGTTCTAGAACTCTTCAGTTCAAGCAACCCACCAACCTCGGCCTCCCAGAGTGTGGAGATGACAGGTGTGAGTCACTGTGCCTGGCCTAAAAACTGAAGATCAGATAGTTTAAGTATCAGTCCAGATTGTAAAAGAACTTGAGTGCCAAGCCAAGCTCTTTGTGATTATGTCCTTTATAACAGGCTATTTTGTTGACATCAGTGGAATGCAATATATTCTGAACTCTTGGGACAGTGATATCAAACTTTAGGTACTGGACTTATAGACCTTTTTTATGTGTAGAAACCAAGTTAATGTAAAAAATAAATATCTTGCTGGGAAGGTACAGTCTAATTCGTAAGTAGATGAGATCAGCATTTGAAGAATGTGATGTATGAGAAAAAATAAACCTCCCCTCAAAATATCCCTCCCATCCCTCAGTACCATGAAGTTCCATTTGTGAAGATGCATTTCTTAGAGCCCAAGACTATTTTGGAAATTCTATAGTCTTTGTTTTCTTGACTCCTTCCCTTGCTCTTTTTTCTTTCATTCTCTAGCATGTGTTGAGCTCCTGCCAAGTATATGGCATGCTGCTCCAAGTGGAGGATACAAACAAGAAAAGCATGCCCTGTCCAGAAGACCTTGGGAGTCTAATGAGGAAACAATCAGGCGAAGGCTAGACAGCCATTGCCATGAAATCCAGCAGTGGGGGACTGCAGAGAGAAAGCTCCATGAAGGAGACTGAGACCCTCAGAAAAGATTGTGCAAAGGAAGGAATATTCTAGCAGAGGTCCAAAGGATAGATGAAATACAGAACAGGCATTCCAGGCAATGGGGAAAGCCCTTTCAAAGGCCTGGTGGTGGCCGGGTGGGGCAGCTCAGGCCTGTAATCCCAGCATTCTGGGAGGCTGAGGCAGGTGGATTGCCTGACTGCACGAGTTCGAGATCAGCCTAAGCAAGAGCCAGATCCCCATCTCTACAAAAAAAAAACAAACTAGCGTGGCATAATGGTAGGCATCTGTAGTCCTAGCCATTCTGGAGGCAGGGGCAAGAGGATCGCTTGAGTCCAGGAGTTTGAGGTTGCTGTGAGCTATGATGCCTTGGCACTCTACTCAGGGAGACAGAGTAAGACTCTGTTCTCCCCTCCCCAAAAAAGCCTGATGTCATGAAATGAAGCTATGGGAGGTTGAAGAATACTGAGCTGTTGGCTACTTTTAGGATATAATTTGGGATGGGGTGGGGGATTTTAGATTTTATCCTGTAGCTGAATAGTCATTCTAAAGATCGGTACTCTTTTAGCTAAAAGTAACTGCAAGGTAATTTACAAACACCTGGGAAATCCAGGGCCTCAGTGACCATTAATATCCAATTGTTTTTCAACTCTGGTTTCTTCTGGGTCAACTTCATTCTTAGAAAAATATGGCATGCAAAGGTCTAGGCTTATGTCTAGCAATCCCTGCACAGAATATTTCCATATAAAAGTACCATAGGAAATGGTACTTTTCAGAATATTTCCATATAAAAGTACCATAGGAAATTCTCATTGGCTCTTCTTGGGTTGTGTTCCTTTGTCTGAACCAATCACTGAAGTTAAGAGGATGTTGACTTTGATTGACAGATCATACTGGACCTGGTGGGGTGGAATTTGCCTAAATCCCACAGGTATTTCCTCAAGGAGATACTGGATATCTTCTGTGTTGGAAGCTAGCTTCCACAATATGTGTAACTCCTAACTCCTGACACCCTCTTGGCAGTGGAAATTAAAAGAGAATAAATATTCTTTGTGTAATTATTTTGATAGGGAAACTGGGCATTGCACCATGAAACTTTGCTGAGACCACAAATATGTTCAGGAGAAAAAACTTTGGAAAATTTTGATAAAAGATGTGACATGATGGATTTGGTAGTGGAAACTTCTTGTTTTATCTTAGAAATACATCATTTAGCCCTACCATTAAAAAAAAAAGATATATTTTGCCAATGGGAAAAAAATAACAAAAGCCATGGCCCCTCAGAATTTGAGCAAAATCGATTGTCTTGGAAGAAGTTCCACGTTTGTACGGTGGCCACACACACACCTGCCATAGTAGAGCTTCTTCCTTCGGCTGTGCGCTCATCCCCTGGTTACTGAAGGTGCTGGCTGCTTTCAGCAGCTTTCAGAAGCTCCCTCCTCCAAAGTGGATCAACTGTGTTGTTCCATTAATTGTCCAGTGCTCCCTGTGGGATCAGGCTGAGGCCAGCATTCTGAAAGCACCTTTGCCTGGATTTACCCTTGTGCCCCATCTGAGGGGCAGCTTTCTCCTTTGAGAATCCCCATCTGAGGTTCTACTTCCAGAGAACTGACACCAAACACCTGCAGACACATGTCTGCAGAGCTCCTGGGCAACGAGCCATCTTCACCTAAGATCTTTAAAGGGGGTGGGTGAGTACCAACAGCTGTGTAGGAACTGAAGCTGAGAGAAAGGATGGTTAGGAAAAGAGCACAAACTCTGTGCTCCGTGACTGCGCTGCTGTGGGTCAGGCCTCCTTTTCTCTGAAGTTCTAAGCACGTGTCTGAATTCTGAAGCTTACTCTTTGCTCAACAAATATCTATTGCCCTGCTGTACTTTGAATTTTGGGGGCTAAGTCAAATGCTTTGATTTGCAGCTTTTGTAATCCATGGAACCTCCACCCTTCCGGGAGCCTTGGGATATAGACACAGGAGGAGAACATAGCTTGGCTCTAACCTCATAGTATTCTCCTTAAACTAACAAAATAGAAAACAAAAACAAAACTTCTCCCTCGCTCAAGCCAGACAACTTAATGTGATGCATGTGTTTATATTTTAGCTCAAACTGAGGCCAGCCGTGCAGATCCCAGAGAGGTTCAGATTCTATTTCTTTTTTTGTTTCTAAATGTGTTTCTTTTAAAGAAATTATTTGAATGGAATCATTTGTCTAGATCCATAAGTAACTGGGATTTTTGTCATGGTTTTCTTTGGATTCTCTGTGAAAGACATATTTTAAATCACAGAGCAGCCGCATTTGTAGCAAATTATACAACAGGGAGACCTGATAATGTCCCCAAAAGCTCGTGAGGTGGGAACCTAGTTTACCTTTAATTACTCCATCCACTTGAAGTTCTCTGGTTTAGCTTTAGAATTCTCTTCTTCCAGAACAGGCATCACTTAGACAAAGTTCATTGAGGACAGGGTGTGGGTTCTCCATCTGACCTTTGGGAGTCTCAGTAAAGTTCCATGGTCTAGTTCCCAGTTTCCCTGTCAAAATAATTACCAAAAAGGATATTTATTCTGTTTTAATTTTCACTGCAGGAAGGTTGTCAGGAGCTGGGAGTTATTGGCTAAGCTTCTCACGCAGCTATGTCTACCTTACGCAGGCTGGTTAAGTTCAAAGAACCTGAAAAGACCTGCGTCTTAACCAGGTACCAGGATGATTTTTAAGAAGGGTGTGGATCATGGGAGAAATTCCGTGGGTCTTACATAACAATGAGATCTATATATCAGCAAGAGTGCTAATAAAGGCTTCACTTTATTTCTGGGCCCCACCTAACTTTGTCCATCTGCCATTTGTGGTTACACCCTCAGGCACTTTTCCTAGTGCCCCACTCCCTGTGGTACCACATTTTTTTCTTTTGACAATAATTTTTTCTTATTTAAATTTTATTTTCCTCTACCCAGCCCAAGGCTGGGTTTTCCACGTACCTAGAATTTTATGTTAATTACTGTCTGAGGCTGCCATATTCCGACATTGCCTTAGTACTATTTCTCTTGACTGCTTTCTTTTTATTGCCTACATTTTCCATTTTCCTTCTTCAATATTTGTCTAGCTGGGTGAACTTTCAGTGAGCACAAAAGAGAATTGGACCAAATGTGCAGTTATTTCCCTCTGAAGTTAGTCTGGATAGATAGATACTTTCCTAGAATGGTGTTCTTAAGAGTTTGATTCTGCAATATTTCCTTAGATTTGGCCTGGGTGGTGCAGTTGCCCTTTTTAAGTGAACTAGAGGATGTACAATAATACATGAGATTGTCAGATGAAAATGGTGATATCATGATGACAGCCCAAGAATGTCTTTTAAAAGTTTTAAAGACAAATTACAGAGAGAAAAATGTTGTAATAAAAAATGCAACTTAGCAAAGTTGAATCATCCTCCAAACATTGCTGTGAAAGGTCCAAAAATAAAAATAGAGTGTAATAGACAGTAAAATGATAGCATCTGAGAACAAAAATGATTTAACAAAACTTTCCTAAAAATGACATAAGAGGGAAGAAGTTGGGCTTCGTTTAAGTAGAGATAAAAGGTGGTCATAGAATTGGAAATATATACATAGATAGATTTGTGTATTTAATAGGTCTGGATAGATCAGAACATGGCACTTTTTGTCAGTTTCCCACCCACCGCTCTGTACACAAGCTTTCATTTTGGTGTGTTGCCCTGAAGATACCTTGTAACTTAACAAGAGTGATGCCCCAATTCTTATTTTTCCATGACAGTGCCAGTGAAAGGAGCTTTTTCAGTCCCCTGCTCCAGAGTCATCAGTGCAATGAATTATTTTCACTTTTAGAGGTCTATGATTTCTTCTGACCTTGAGGTTCTGTTTGCTATTGAAATGGGACTCCCCTGTGTAGACACTGAAAAGCTGGTGAGTTCATCCTCAAACGATGAAGTCATTGCTGACCTCTCTCATGAACATCTTTGTGAACTCCAAGTCCTATTTAAATGAGTTGTGACATATCATCCAGAAATATGATTATGGAATTACATGACTACAGATACTTCCAAGGTGCTGAGCGCATTTCATTGAGTGTTATTAGAGCCCTGAGCCAAGGAAACATTTTTGAAATTTAGACAAAGAGGCTAAGAAAGAGATGTGCTTCTAATATCCCCAGAAGATGCGGAAATTCTGAAAAATGGGAGGAGCAGCCAAAATGCATTGCCAGGGAGCTGAACTTGGGGTAACTCATTTAGCAAAAGCAGAATTTTTCCTTTTTCATGTTTTTGCTTATTCATTTTCTCCCCAAAGAGAGAAACATATTCATTTGACTTGAAACATGTCTGTATTACATTCTAAACCATTTCCATTGTAACAAATCATTTTGAAAAAAGTTCTTGTAATAATTTCCAAGTAGAGAGCAATAGTTTATTTTAATTACCTTCAGAGATTCATAGTGAATTTTCTGTCTGTCTCTATTTCCAATTTAAAATTAAATCCTGTAATTTCATCTTCATATGCTTCATGTATGCTTTACGAAGATCATAAAATGTAAGGGCCAACAATAAACAATTTTTAACTGACAACCTAAGGGGCTTAATACGAAATGTAAACACTGCCATTTGAATTCTTAAAAATCTTGTCTTTTCTTGGGAAGGAAAAGCTGACATATATGATATCAAGTTTACAAGTACTATTATTTCTGATTTAGAATATTTATTATTTTTGCTTTATTCCCTAGTGGAATGGTTAGACCCATTTATAACTCTTGATGAACATTTGAGGTACAAGGCACTAAAATGAGTAATGCGAGATTGATGGGCATTTAAGCCTGGGAAATGTGTCTGCTCCTTTTAGAGGTTATGCTAAAATGCTTCTGTGTCTGAAGATCTGGAAGCGATAATGGCTTTGCAATATTCAATTAGATTTCCTTGTTCTTACTGACAAAGTACCCACAATGGAAACCTGATACTGCCTAATTTTGGTACCTGCCAGGTCTTCTGTGGATCTAAAGAAAAAAGAACATGTCAGTGTAAAGAATATTTGGAGAAGTCATTTGCGTGTATGATAATCTCATTGGATGAGTTAGAGTCAGATGCGAGAAAACTCACGTTTACCCAGAAGTTAGAATTTATGGAGCAAGTCAAGTCACTTAATTAGCTGAGGAAATAATTTATTTGCTAATAAGATCTGTGGAAAAATGTTTCTCTAAGTGTAGATAGATGTAAACTATAAAAATTTGCATTGATTTTTTTGAATTGCAGATTAAAAAAAAATAAAAGCAGCAACAACAAGCCTGCTGTTGGGGTGCAGTATTAGGAGGATGGCCATGAACTTCGTTACTTTATCTGGAATATTTGAAAGTGAAAACAGGCACTATTAACAATGAATGGCAGTATAGGCAGTTTAAACCAGAATGTTCAATGACTCTAAGTGAGACTGGTAATACTAGAAGTGTAGTGATGATATGTAATTCTATTATCCAAGGAGTCCAGTCCAATCAGGATAATAATTGGACAGACAGACACAGACACACACTCCAGCATCCAAAAGGAATTTGATTATTCATGATAGCCAAGATGTGGAATCAACTAAGTGTCCGTCAGCAGGTGAATGGGCAAAAAAAATGCGGCCCATGGCAGGATTATGTTGTGTGCTCCATATGCATTATGTACATTTGTATATTCCTACATGATGGCATATTATTCAACTTTTAAAAATAAGTGAATATGCTGTTGCCCTGGGTAGAGTGCCATGACATCACAGCTCATAGCAACCTCAAACTCCTGGGCTTGGTGCCGCCCAGACCTCCATAAGAGCTGTGCAGCGACCCCTGACCAGTGACCCACACCCACTGGGCCTCCACATTCCCTGACTAGAAACTATGGGAGCCATGCAACCCTGTGTCCTCCCTCCTGTGTCCTCCCAGCCTCCACAATAGCCTGTTCATCTGGCCAGGGATTTTGGTAGCTGCGCGCCCTCTGGAGCCCTCCCTTCCTCTGCGCAGAGCCCTTCTCCTGCCCAGAGACTCCTGGAGCTCTCTGTGCCAAAGTCACTGGGCGCCAGGCACTCCCAGAACCGTGCGCACCACCCCCAGCCCTGTTGCTGGATCCGGGTGTGTAACACACCGGGGATTCTTCCACAACCAGAACTCCCTAGCTAGAGCAGCCCATGAGGAACTACACAGGGTCACTCCTTACCAAGATCCAGCAACAATAGAGTGATTCCGCTGGGGTCTAATCTTGGAGAGACACCTTCCCAACTCTGAGGATGGCCAGAGGCAATGGTGAAAAACAATCATGAGGTGAAATTAACAGAAAACCTCTGGCAATATGAATAATCAGAGTAGATCAACTTCCCCAAGGATCAATGGGGGCAGAAACAGCACAAGACCCCATGCACAAACAAATAGCTGAAATGTCAGAAATTGAATTCAGGATCTGGATATCAAATAAGATCGAATTAGAATTCCAAAAGTTATCTCAAGAATTCAACAAATTCAAAGAACAAATGACCAAAGATTTTGACACATTGAGACAAGAAGTTGCATTCCTCAAAGATCTGAGAAACACAGTAGAATCCCTCAGTAACAGAATGGAGCAAGCAGAAGAAAGGATTTCTGACATTGAAGACAAAACTTTCGAATACTCCCAAACCCTCAAAGAAGAAGAGAAATGGAGAGCAAAAACAGACCACTCTCTCAGAGAGCTCTGAGATAATTCAAAGAAAACCAATATTCATCTTATAGGGATCCCCGAAAGTGGCGAAGTGGCTTCACAAGACACAGAGTCTCTCCTTCATGAGATTATGAACAACTTTCCAGAAATGCCAAGAGATTCTGAAATTCAGATAGCAGACAGTTTCAGAACTCCAGCACGACTCAACCCGAATAAGACATCCCCCAGACACATCATAATCAATTTCACTAAAGTTAATATGAAGGAGAAAATTCTGAAAGCTGCCAAAC
>CAUYPK010066306.1:0-18822 GCA_963574355.1 Loris lydekkerianus | reverse complement strand
GTACCATGCTGTTTTGATCACTATTGATTTATAGTATAGCCTGAAGTCTGGTAGCGTGATTCCTACACCTTTGTTTTTATTTCTGAGTAATGTCTTGGCTATTCAAGGTTTTTTCTTATTCCATTTAAAATGAAGTATTGTTTTTTTCAATATCTTTAAAGTATGACAATGGAGCTTTAATAGGGATTGCATTAAAATTGTATACT
The DNA here is from genome assembly GCA_963574355.1 of Loris lydekkerianus. NCBI lineage: Eukaryota > Metazoa > Chordata > Mammalia > Primates > Lorisidae > Loris > Loris lydekkerianus. The sequence continues at coordinate 18,616 of CAUYPK010066306.1, read as the reverse complement.
GCTTTTGGGAATATGGACATTTTAACAATGTTGATTCTTCTCAGCTATGAGCATGGTATGTTTTTCCATTTGTTAACATTTTCAGCTATTTTTTTTTTTTTTTAGATTTTCAGAGTTCTCTTTATAGAGATCTTTCATATCCTTTGTTAGATAAACTCCAAAATATTTCATCTTCTTTGGCACTATGGTGAATGAAATAGAGTCCTTAACTATTTTTTCAGTTTACTATGGTTGGTATATATAAAGGCTATCAATTTATAAATGTTGATTTTGTAACCTAAGATGCTGCTGTATTCCTTGATTACTTCTAAGAGTTTTGCAGTAAAATCCCTGGTGTTTTTCAGATATACAATCATTTCATCTGTGAAGAGTGAAAGTTTGATCTCTTCTGACCCTATATGGATACCTTGATCACCTTTTCTTCCCTAATTGTGATGGCTAAAACTTCCACTACAATGTTAAAGAGCAGTAGAGACAATGGGCCACCTTGTCCGGTTCCTGACCTGAGTGGAAATGATTTCAATTTAACTCCATTCAATACGATATTGGCTGTGGGTTTGCTGTAGATGGCCTCTATCAGTTTAAGAAATGTCCCTTCAATACCAATTTTCTTATGTGTTCTGATCATGAAGGGATGCTGGATATTATCAAAAGCTTTTTCTGCATCAATTGAGAGAATCATATTGTCATTGGTTTTTAATTTGTTTATGTGCTGAATTATAGCTATAGATTTATGTATATTGAACCAGCCTTGAGACCCTGGGATAAAACCGACTTGGTCATGATGTATAATTTTTTTGATGTGTTGCTGGATTCTGTTTGTTAGGATCTTATTTAATCTTTTTGCACCTATATTCATTAGTGATATTGGTCTATAGTTTTCTTTTCTTGTTGGGTCTTTTCCTGGTTTGGGGATCAGGGTGATGTTTGCTTCATAGAACATGTTGGGTAGTATTCATTCTTTTTCTATATTTTGGAACAGGTTGAGTAATATAGTTACTAGTTCCTCTTCAAAGGTTTGGTGGAATTATAACATGAAGCCATCTTGTCCCAGGATTTTTTTTTTTTTTTTTTTTTTTTAGGGAGATTTTGTATGGTTGATGCTATTTCAGAACTTGATATAGGCCTATTCAACATTTCCACTTGATTCTGGTGAAGTCTTGGAAGGTGACATGCTTCAAAGTATTGGTCAATTTTCTTCAGATTTTTATATTTTTGAGAATAAAGTTTCCTGTAATATTCATTAAGGATTTTTTAAAATTCTGAGGAGTCTGTTGTTATTTCATCTTTGTCATTTCTGTTTGATGAAATTAGAGATTTTACTCTTTTTTTCCTGCTTAGGTTAGCCAAAGGTTTATATATTTTATTGACCTTTTCAAAAAACCAACTTTTTGATTGATTGATCTGTTGTATAATTCTTTTGTTTTCAATTTCATTTAATTCTGCTCTAATTTTGATTATTTCTTTTCTTCTACTGTGTTTGGGGTTGGAATGTTCTTCCTTTTTCAGTTGCTTGAGATGTACAATCAAGTTGTTAACTTCCTCTCCTTTCGTTCCTTTGAGGAAGACTTGCAGTGCTATAAATTTCCTTCTTAGGACTGCCTTTGTGGTATCCCAGAGGTTCTGATAATTCGTGTCTTCATTGTGGTTTTGTTCCAAAAATTTGGCAATTTCCTTTTTAATCTCATCTATGACCCGGCTATCATTCAGCATAAGGTTATTTAACTTCCATGCTTTTGTATGAGTATGCAGATTTCTGTTGTTACCGAGCTCGACTTTTTTTCCACAGTGGTCTGAGAAAATGCAAGGAATAATTTCATGTTCCTTTAAATTTACTGAGGTTAGACTTGTGACCTAAGATGTGATCGATTTTGGAGTATGTTCCATGGGTTGATGAGAAGTATTTGTATTCACTTTTTTTTTGATGCAACTGGGTCACAGCCCTGTGGGGTTATCAGTGACTGGGTGTGAAAAAGGTGCAAGGTGGGGAAAATTGATGCCTTTTGCCTCTAGTGAACAGATACTCTAGGGGGTTGCACCCACCTGAATCACAAGGACATCTATGTTTCCTCAGCCAGGCCCCTGCTCTCTGCCTCTATCCAGCAGGGGAAGTGAGGCCTGACAACTTTGGGTGCTTGATGGAGTCTGGGGGGTGTTCACTAAGTTCCAGCCCCGCCCTGATTGATGTTTCTGACAGAACAGAACAACTTTGCAGAATTTGTTTCTGTCCCAGCTAAATTCCCCTATAAAAGAGAAGCTGTGTTTAGTTCACAGAACCAGCTCCTCAGGCCCTGTCTTTGCTGCTGCCTACTAGTTTGTATTCATAGCACGATTAGCTGTCAGTTCTAGCCTCCTGCTTCCTTTGTTTAGGCTGATGATCCCCTGGGGAGCCAGGTGCTTCTTAGGCTCAGTAAAGTGGTCCTCTGTGTTAGCCCTGCCCTGGGAGTCAGCTGGCACTGCACGTGCTTTTTCTAGTCCCTTGCTCCACCCAGGGCAGTACCGCCTATGGCAAACCCTTTAGTCAAGGGTCCTGCATTTCTGTTCCAGATTTGTTCCACCAGTGCTTGCCACCTGAGAAGATGCCTGGCCTCCTGTGGTTGCCCAGAGAGAGAGGGAGTGTGACTCTAGAATATCCAGGGGTGAGCCCTATTGTTGCCAAAAACGGCTGCTGCTCTGCGCTTCAGGGCACTACCGCTCCTGTGTGGTTCCCTGTCAGCCAACCATCCTCTCCTCACTCCTGTGCTGCAGAATCAGCACTGACCAGCTGCAGTCCAAGCCTTGACCATACCCCTCAAGAAATTACCCAAGAATCTGGACTCCTGGGGCACAGGCTTCTAGACCTCAGAGTGAGAGTGGAGGGGAGTGCTGGGAGCTCAGAATTGAAGGTAGAGAATATATACCATTTTACACAGTTTTGTGCCTGGCAGGAGAGCACCATGGCACCCTAGTAGGGGAAGTACATCCAGTTTTCCATAGAGGTATGACATGATCAGGAAAGCCTTTTAACCCATGTAAAAAATCATGTCCATTTTCAGAACCAAAGATCCTTTTTTGTTTGGACTATTTCAATTCATGAAAACAGTTAACTATTATTATTCATGTATTTCTCCTCACACTCTTCTTTCTCTGACATATCTAATCTGTATCATATTTAAAATGAGCTCAAATTCCACTCATCTATGCAAACTTCTTTTGAGTTGGTATCTCATCTAATTTCTTCAGTGATAATTGTCCACAGCCTACCCTCTAAGTACTTGTGGTATGCACTCTTGCATACTCCTTTTCTCATGAGAATATACAGTAGAACCTCTGTGAGTTGACCACCTAAGGCACTATAGCAAACTAGTCAATGGATGTGGTCAACATAAAAAAACTTCAGTTGAGTACATGTGATGTTTGTCTAACCTATAAAACTTAGGTCAACTTAAGGAGGTATTCAATATAGGGAGGTGGTCAGCTATGGAGGTTCTACTGTATTTATTTTCCTAAACACTTTTTAAAGGTCTGACTTGCTAATTCAACTGATGCTTATTAGTAGTTGGCTAGGATGTTGTTCAAATATTTAGCCTTATTTACATCATTGTTTGTTAAATTTACCATTATACAAAGAGGGGTTGAGGAGTTAGAAGACATTTCACTGTGTGTCTCATATAAATACCCAGCTGAATGACAAATGATTGACAAGTTTATTGCTTGTTTGGAAAGGCTGTCATTTTCAGACTTTTTAGATATTTGTATTTTTGTTTATATTTTTTCTGATTTGGGGGACAGGGCAGAATTTTACTCTGTTGCCTTGGGTTGAGTGTTGTGGTGCCATAACTCACAGCAACTTCAAACTCTTAACCTCAAGAGATCCTCCAGCCTCAGCCTCCCAAGTAGCTGGGATGGTAGGTACCTGCCACAATATCCAGCTAATTTTTTTATTTTTAGTGGAGATGAGGGTCTCTCTTGTTCAGGTTGGTCTCTAACTCCTGTGTTCAAATGATTTTCCTGCCTCATCCTACCAGAGTGCTAATATTAGCATTATAGACATGAGCCACCACACCTGACCTTGTATATTTCTAATTATTAAATATTTTCTTTGAAATAAAAGGTGGCAAAATATAATTAAATGGCAGGTTATTGGAACCGGAGATGATGTTGTTCAAATCCAGTTTCTTCCTTTTACTATTTGACCAATGGCAAGTTACCTGCATTTTACTTCCTTGTGCTCCTGTCCTTGACTGTAAAACAGACAGAATACTACTCCTTGGCTCATGAAGTTATTATTAAGAGTAAATAAATTGTTATGAAAATGAAACATTTAGAATAGTGCCTAGAAAATGGTTAGTAACCGATAAAAGTTATTATTACCATCTTGAGATTTGAAGTAAGAAGTTGTTTTCATGGTTTTCAGGATCAGGAAAGTCATGGAATGCAAAAAATCCACCTTCAGTTTATAAACAATGTTATGGCAACCCACAAGCATGTCCTACAGCTTTCAACACCAGAGTCCTTCCTCTGCCAGCAAGGTGCTGAGATTGCTGAGTGGAGCTGATTCCATGGCTGCTCCAACCTGCCGCCTTCATTGATCTGCTTCTCTATGGACTCACACAGATTGCACGAGGAGACCACACTCTCTCTCTGTTTTAATCATGGTGCCTAAGTCTGAGAACTTTACTGCTTCACTCACAGATGTTTTCAAAAGCCCCTCTTCACAATTTTTGCTTCCTTTTTTTTTTTTTTTTTTTGACACGTTTCATTCCATTCTCTGGAGATCATTCATTTTTCTTTTATGATGGTGTTTCCTGTCTTGGTGGGTGCTTTCACTCCTTCTTTGATGGCAAAATTTCTTGAAGTTGAACTTTAAAAAGTTTCTCTGACACATGTGCCCTGTGTACTTTCTGTGTATGCTCATCATGAAATTTGCTCTGTCTCACTGGTCAAATCATTCTATTACTCAATAAATACTTACCAAATCATACCATATGCTAGGCTGAGTGTTGCATGGGAAGGTGAGCAAAGAACCCTCCTTGTCTTTTGGCTTTAGATTTGAGGAGAAGATGATAAATATAAACTAAATTCATTAATGAATATATAGTTTAAAATTGTTATAACATATTATATTTAAAGGAAAATCCATAATGAGGAGACCTATTTAGATAGTTCAGTGTGATCAAGGGAAAATGTTTTGAGAAATTCTTTGGTTTAAGGTATCTCTGAGAAAGTCAAATTTTAATGTCAAGGAGGGAATTGGGCATGGTTTTGAAGGTTAAGAGAAGTGTATGTGGGTGTTTTTTTGGCGTACAGTTACATAGAAGATAATTACTAGCATATAAAGGAATGAGGTAACCTTGAGACAGAGTGTAGAGTGAGGAGATGGCCAGAGATTATCCTGGAGGTAATTCTAAATTAAAAGTTTGAAGAGAGAAAAAAGAGCAAGTACAGGAGCCTGAGATAGAAAATAAAAGTGTGCATATCTGAGGAGTGCCGTGTTTTCTAGTGACAAAAGACATTCTCCCAGGGAAGGAACTAATCATCAACTGTTTTCTAGTGACAAAAGACATTCTCCCAGGGAAGGAACTAATCATCAACTGCCTTGTCTGCTATTGGGAAAACTAGCTGTAGAGGAGAGAATGGATGGGTATAGTATTAATAATAGAGGGGTCACTGGTGACCTTTGAAGTGACAACATCAATGACATAGTTATAGATATCAGATGAGAAGGAATGAAAGAGAAGATTTGGTGGGAAAATTAAAACATTCTAAGAGAAGTGTGGTGGTGATACCAGTCACTATCTTCACATTTCTTGTTCTTTTGTGGAAAATAAACTCCCCACATTTGGCAAATCTGATGGTTACTTGGTATAAAGATCACATTCCCCATTTTCTTTTTTTCAGCTTACTATGGCTTTGCAATTAACATCTGGCCCTTGAGTTATAAGAGAAAATGTTGGGTGAGGGTACCCAGAAAGTCTTCCTAAAAAATGCTGCCAAATACATACTGATGTCCTTTTCCTTTCTTTTGCCTTCCATCCTGTTGGCTGGAATGAAAGGCAGTGGCAGAAGCTGAGGCTGTTATTCTTAGCCAAGTTGATGTAGACCATACCTTGTTAATGTCACTGTTACGAATTGGACAGACCTGTCCCTTAACAACTTCAAAGAGCTTCAATACCAGCCCCAGAATATTGACATTCCAGTTTTACTTCAGAAAGGAGAAGTGAATTTTTATCTGGTAAGCCCTTCAGAATTTAGTTGTTCTATCTGACATTTCTGAATATAACTATAACTGAGAGAAGGTGTCTAGATACAAAGAGAAGCAAAGTGTTTTTGCAATACAATTTTAAAATGTGCTTAAAAGCAATGAAAATGCAGAGTTGAAAGGGAATAAGAGTTAACTTAAGGAATGTACTCCTTAAAAAAAAAAAAAATAAGAGTTAACTTAAGGAATGTATTCCTTTAAAAAAAAAAAAAAATATACACACACACACACACACACACACACACACACACACACACACAGAGATAGATGATAGAAGGAATCTGGAATCCAAAGAATGGATGAAGGTGTTATCTTAAAAAACCAAACAGACAATTTCTTAAGGGTAATAGGAGAAGGGCATATTATGGCCGCAGAATTAAGTTTTTTTTTTTTTTTTTGAGAATTTCGTGCTTATAAAAGGAGGGAGTTTTGGCGCTCAGAGCACAGTGGTTACAGGCAAGCCACATACACCAAGGCTGGTGGGTTGGAGCCTGGCCCGGGCAAGCTAAACAACAATGACAACTGCAACAAAAAATAGCTGGGCTTTGTGGCAGGTGCCTGTAGTCTCAGCTACTTGGGAGGCTGAGGCAAGAGAATCACTTCAGCCTAAGAGTTTGGGGCTGCTGTGAGCTGTGATGCCCCGGCACTTTATCCAGAGTGACATAGTAAGACTCTATCAAAAATAAAAATAAAAATAAAAATAAAAACAAAGAATAAATAAATAAAATGAAAATAAAAATAAAAGAGGGAGTTTTCATTGGAGAAGTTCTATCCTCCCAGTGAAGGTATTTAATTGGTTGGTATAGGACAAAAAAAATGTGATGAGAGTGTAGTAGGTTTGTTATAGTTATTGCAATTCCACTCTTAAATGTATATGCAAGAGAAACTCTCAAGAGTGAGCATACACATGATAATCACTACTAATTATGAATTTCCAGTAGGTTTATCTTTTTCAGTGCTTCTCTCAGTTTGTGAAGAAATATATAGTTTTAATCAGCAAACTGATCAATTTGGAGGAAAGACTGAATATCTGGCAGATCATTGTTCTCCTCTAAGAAACAACGAAGTCCCTCTTTAAGACTTTCAGACTCTTTCACTTTTTCAAATAATGTCAATGGGCCGATCGCTTCCTGGTACAGTAGGGATCAAAAGATGACTTTTATTCTTTACTACTATTACATATAGATTACGTTGATCAAAAAGCTCTGGGGTATAATTTGAAAGAGTACTAAAATGGCAGAAGAGTGGTATTTTTTTCAGTTGAAATGAATCATATTTCAGTCATATTGTTCTAAGTAGGAAACTACAAAAAAATTATAAAATAACCTTATATTTAGGGATTAGGAAAGTATCATATAGCATCCTTATGTGATTTTTGACAATGAGAAAAATGTAATGAATATCTTGGCCGACTTTCCAGTGATAATACTACATAATGGTAAGTGGCTCACTAGCTGAGACAGTGGTTTCTATTTCCCTCGAATTGAATAATTTCTTAAGCTTCAAATTTATGCTTTGTGTATACTATTCCTAAATTATCAGCAGTAATGTCAGCACCCCATGTAACATAAAGAGTTTGACTTTTAAGAAGGGTTAGGGAAAATGAAATAGGTTGATCATAATGTTCTTTATTTAAGCCTTTAATAAATATAAATTGTGAACAGGTGCCCCCATTTTTACTGTTAGATTTGATTTATTTTCAGTAGGAATTGTATTAGCTTAGTCTTTCTTTTTCTTTCTTTCTTTCCTTCCTTCCTTCCTTCCTTCCTTCCTTCCTTCCTTCCTTCCTTCCTTCCTTCCTTCTTTCTTTCTTTCTTTCTTTCTTTCTTTCGAGTCTGACATGGTTACCTCAGGCTGGAGTGCACAGCTTGTAGCAACCTCAAACTCAAGCAATCCTCCTGCCTCAGGCTCCTGTGTAGCTGGGACTATAGGCACTCACCATAATGTGAAACTAATTTTTCTATTTTTAGTAGAGATGGGGTCTTGCTCCTGCTCAGGATGGTCATAAGCTCTTGAGGTCAAGAGATCAAGCACAAGGGTGGTCTTCCTTTTAGTAGGTCCTGAAATTTATTAGTTCAATAAATGGTGGTAGGTTCTTGGCAATTAAGTTAGCTGGATTAGCCTCATAAGAAGCTCTTTAATAAATCATTGAATAGTATTTTATAAAACATACAGAGTTCCCTATATAATTACCACTATAAGGTGTAGGGATGTATGGGTGGATATTAGTAGATAGATATTGACAAGCATAATGTATTTTGTGTGGTTAAATCCTGATTTTTCTAAAGAAAAAAAGATGTGTTCTTTTTTTTTGTTTGTTTGTTTTTTACAAGTGGGCAGTTACATCTTACAGTTCTGGCAAATCATTGAGTCAAAGTCTATCTATGGTAATGCATCTATATCATCCCTTACATGATGTGTTTGACTTCATATCTGAACCATTCTTTCAATTTATTCATATACACTTTATGCAGAGCACTGCCTTAGTTCCTGAGGACTGTGCAAAATTCGGTGGCAGCACTATAAAATATGACAGGCATAACATTGACAATAATTTCTCCAAAATTCTAACAATGAACTTTATGAAATCAAAATAGTTTGGAAAGCCTTTTAATTAACTCATTTGCCAGCTTACATTAAGGATTTAGTATAACCCAAGCAATAGACTAAATTTTGAAGTAGCACAGTAGGATAACACATGGCAACAGGCAAGAATTTTCAATTGTCTTTTATTGCAAAGATCTTTCAAATTGATAGACAGGGAATAAATTCATATAAGTCTGATAATTGGTAAAGTTAAAATTGATCCCAGATCCAAAGTTTTCATATAAACCTAAGGGTATGGTATAATACTTGAACAAAATATTACCTCTGTGAAGTGGTTATCCTGTGCCTGATATTTAATAGGAATACATATTGTGTCCTTTTTCCATTATAAATAGTAATAGTTCCTATGTATTTAAAATTATAAATGTAGTAGTTTTCAAAACTTCTTTCTGGACAATTCTGAATCATTAAAAATTCTACTAATATTTAGTTACTAAGATCGTCTATGAACATTAACTGTATGATAAAAGTATTAAAGGCACCTTAGAAATGTCCCTCAGATCTAGACATATGCCATTGTCCCTCTGTCAGTATCAATCACCCTCAAAGGTCCAGGGAACCTAAAGAAGTCAGGTGGCAGATGCAAGTTCAAGTTCACTACGAACATTATTTTGCTGTGGGAATATTCCATCTTTGTTCAGTAAGATGTCTAAAATAACAGGATACAAATTTACAGTTGCAGAGACAGTTAAGAAAACAATTTGTTTTCTGAGCTTCTTCTGTGGTCTAGTAATGGTTCACCCAGGCAATCCAGGATAATCTCCCTACATTAAGATCTTTAATTTAATTATAACTCTAAATTCTCATTTGCAATTTAGAGCAACATTTATAGGTTCTGGGAATTAGGAGGAGGGCATAATACTAAAAGAAGTTAGCCTTAAGTGATGGCAGTAGCCATACTGACCTTTGCGAGAAGAAATACATGTTATTGAAACCAGGGATCATTTCCATATTTTTATATGAATGTAACTTTCATTAGCATATTGCACAAGGATAGTGTGGGGGTAGAAGCATACTTTCAGAATGAATTTTTCTGACCACAATTTCCACACTGGATGTCTTTGGAAGGACTTTTGTGGGAAATTGTGTAGAACACAAGGTTCCTCACATGCATTACCCATTATCGGGTTTTCACTAATACCCATCTTTCCCCAGAGCTTCTTGTTATTAGTGTTCTATCTTTTTCTTCCTTTTCCCTGGTTATCCCAACACTCATCACTGCCATGAATTAACATGGAAACTCATCTCTCATATTTCTCTTTTCAAAGAGACATGAGACCTAATTGTGCTGCTGGAAGTTGTCCCACTGGTTTCCCTTTTCCAATGCAAGGATGTAAAATTGAAGTTGTTTACTTTGGGTGATGCCAGAATAAATCTGTATTTTGTTTTAATATTTTGGATTAACATAAAAGTATATACAAATAGATTACATTGTTTGGATTTGTAAAGTCTGAGCTATAGTTTAGTCATTCACTTATTGTTTTTTTATTTTTATTTTATTAGGAAATGTTTTACAAGGAAAACCCCAAAATGACATTAGGTATGGATTGAAAGAGACATGACAATTTTGCTGGTTTAGAAGCCACATAAATCTAGACAATTGTTCAGACAACTGTCTTGAACCCTCAGGATCTACTGAAACCCAACATCACATATACCATTTCTACTTTGGTGGTGAAATTCTGCTTCCATGACTAAATCTATGCTTCTATGTGTAGACGCCAGTCACTCCATAGATGTAATACTCCATTCATGATGGGCTACTCAGTTTGCATACTAGCCTAGTGTCTCTGAGGCAGACATTTTCATCTTCACCAGGTTCTGGTACTATGTCAGGTGCTATCTGTACTATAATCACATGCAGAAGAGACAGTGAGCCCTGTGATTCCACTATTGCGGCATGATAGAAAGAACCATCCCTGCCAGAGCCACACTGGCCACAGTGAGTCACCTAATTATAAGGCCTGTGCTGCTAGACAGAATATTTGAGAATTGGCAATTTATATTGAAAGTACTTTTTTTTTTTTTTTTTTGGCTTACAGCTCTGAAAGCTGAGAAGTGCAATGTTGAGGCCCATATTTGGTGAGGGCCTTGCTGTGTCATCACATGGTTAAAGGCAGAAGAGCAGCAAAGCTTACAAGAGAGCATGATGAGAGAGACTCCCAGGCTTACACCTGGTAATTACAAGGGTAATCCAGTGATGATGATTTAGGCCCCTGGCCTCAACACCTCCAAGTAGGCCTCACATCTCAACGCTGTTATTTTGGAGATTGAGTTTATAACACTTACTTTTTGGAGAATACAATCAAACAGTAGCAAGACCTCAATGAAAAATCAGCTTATACGTCCTTGAATCTACTTTAGAGTCTTCTCTTGCTTCTCTTAATGTAATTGATGATTCAGAACACTGAAATATTCCTCCTTACAAGTACCTTAAGAACTTCAAGGCTTGGTCCTCATGAATAGTAGTGGGTTTGAAAATTATAGCATCTTGTGTCCCTCATTTTGGAAATGATATCTTGACATGCTGCCCCCCATCATCATATGCCTAGAAACTTTACCAAAATGATAGGAGTCTTGACTTCTTTTAGGTTATCTCCAAGCTCTGGTATACATATCACATTATTTTATTTTCTTTCAAATGCAGTGAAAAATACAGAAGGGAGAGAATATAATGTTCAGCTGTCAATAGACAATCTGTGATTCAACTATAAAGTCTTTGGGGGCAGGGGCATTAAATCTGTATTATTGGTCTTTAACAAGGGCCCAGATAAATGAATAAATGAATAAAAGAATAATTGCCTGAGTCATTTTTGTACAGAGTGAATCTGAACTTTTAAAGTACTCTTGGACAGAGATAGTGGCTTGTTTTCCTAGATTGCTTTCTTTAAAATAGATCTACTGCTTTTGAGTCAATGGTTCTATCCCAGTGCTAACCAGTGTAACAATTAAATGATTCAAATCCATGACAGCTCAGGGCCGATGTGAAAGCCAAGATGATTTTACTGTCTTTTTTACATTTTGTCGATGCCTATGAATCTAAGACGCCTGGGTCAGCTGTTGATTTGCAGATTCATTCTCTACATCAAAGGGATTTCACATTCAATTAAATTGATGGGCCACTGAATCTGAACTTCATTCTTGTTACCTTATCAAGTTTTGAATGGTTGAAATGAACTTTCACTGAACATTTTAGGATGCATGTCAGACTATTTTTCACTTTTGTCATGATGCCAAATGTGCGGAGATTTCTGGAATTTGAAGACCTGCTATTTAGTTTGTCATACATCCAATCTGTTTGTTTAAAATATTTTTTAACTAATTATTTGCTTCACCTTCCATTCTGCTTCTTTAATATATACTCTAAGAAATCATATATATTTAAGCAGTGTATTTCCTGTGGGAGGGATATTCCTTTTTTTCTATTTATTTGTCTGTTTCATAAATCTGTTGAGAATCTCCTATGAATTTAATGTTGTTATAATAAATTGTAAAAAAAAAAACAAATGGACAACTAAAAAAACTCTTGCTTTTTCTAGAGAACTTATATTCCAATAAAAAGAGAATACACATAACTAAATGAATAATTAAAATATGATGCACCAGATAGTTACACATCCTATGCATAGATTTAAATTATATATTGGAGTAGCATTTATTGGCTATTCAGAGACATTTATTTCAGGCTATATATTTATTAAAGGGTAGGAATTAAATTATTTTAAAAAAATGTGCAAAGGGGAGGGAAGGAGCATAGCACATAGAGAAACCAGCTAACACATAGGCCAGCAATTTTTTTTTTCTATAAAAAGTCAGACATTAAATTTTTTTGGCTAGTTTCTGTCACCACAACTCAGCTTGGTTTTGTAAATAAAATTAGGCATCAACTCACAAAAATGAAGATGTATTGCTGGTCTAAACAAATATCCTTTTACAAAATCAAGTGGTGGGCTTGCTTTGGCTATCAGTCTATAGTTTGCTGACCTGTCAGCTAGAATAAAGTCCCTCCTGTGCAAACAAATGTGACTTGATAGAAGAGCCTTAAGAAGAATGGAATAATTGCATCCTTATTATAGGTTAGATGAAAAGTAATGTTAAATAAAGTAAGAGTCACAATAGTGGAAAGGTAAAATAGAGCAAGCCAAAATGAAGAGATTAAATCATATTTTAAGACTATAACAAATTGTAAATCTGGCCACAAATTCTTGGTGTGCCTGTATCCACAATTCATTTTGAATATTCATTGTGATTTTTCAGTCTGATTTTCATGCTTATGTAAGTTATTGGGACATGCAGAGGCTTAACCAGCTCTTGGGCAGAGGGGCTAATTGTCCTTTCTACTATAGAAAGATTTTTCCTTTATAACAGTTTAAGTGTACTCTGGTTGCTCAATGAGGAAAGCATTAAAAAGTGAGAAGCATGAAAACAGGATGACTTCTTAAGTCATTCTGCAGTACAGCAGAGAAAGATGATGGTGGTGGCTTAGATTTCGATGACAGTAAAGTGATCATGTAGATATGAACAATGTGTTAGGAGGTAGATTCAACAGAATGTTATGAAAGATTGGATATAGGAAGTGAGGAAATGAGAGAAATCTGGGGTCACATATTAATATCCCAATCAATGTGACAGAATAGGGATGTTGGATGGTGAAATGGGAAAAGTCTGAGGATCAATTCTTTTTGAAATCAATAACAATCAAAAGCTGTGTCCTGGCTCATTTGATTTTAATAGTAAACATGGTACCTATAACAAAAAGAAACTTCTGATTTATGGATAATTTAGTTTTTTCTATTATTCACTAAAGCCTAAATTCTTTAGATGTTTAAGTGAAGGTACCAAATTTAGTCTAATCCCTAGAATTTCCAAGAAAATGATATTAAGATCTAATAAATGGAACAGTGAAGAGAGAAAAGATGCTGAGGTTAAAAAAGAGGAGAATACCTTGAAAATTAGACTTAAAAATTCTTGTAAATCTGGTTTTACTCCTATCTGTGGCCAAATACATGTATTTACCTTAAAACATCCTTTATACTGGTTGAGTGTAGCTTTGGAGAATTAAAGATATTGTCCTTCTAAAAAAGAGATAATGAAAAATGTTTTTTTTTTTTGTTTTTTTTTGTTTAGTTTTTTTAAAGAACAAAAGCAACCATGATAAAACCCTTGCTTTTGGAATTGGTAGATATGGGGCTCAAATCCTGGTTCCATCATTAACCAACGCTGGAGTCTTAGAGACGTGGTATAGCCTCTTTCTCTCTATTTCCCTCTGTGCATAGTGAAATGTAATAATTATTCAAAGTTATTTTGAGAAATATTAATTGGCTTATGTTAGTTTCACTTTTGTTGGCATTTATGATACTTCAAAGCTTTCTCTTTCTAATTAACATAGTGATCATGGATGGAGGGGCTCATCATGATCAGTCCACATTACTGTCTCTTTGTCTACCTATATTCCATCTTTTCCATTGCTTTTCAGCCACAGAGGCTTTTGTTTTTGCCTCTAGAACATACCACAGTGGTCCTTATCTCAGAGACTTTGCACTTAGCTTGTTTATTTTCACATGGCTTTGTCTTCCTTGATCCTTAAGATGCTAATTTAAATATTGCCTACTCCATGAGGTCATACTCACCCATCCCTGAACTCCATGTACTACTTATCCACTAGTAAAATTATTTAACTTATTTAATGATGCTATCATTCTTCCCCACTAGACTTTGAGTTCCACAAGACTACAGAAGTTGTCAGTTTACCTGGTTTATAAAATACCCAACCATAAAATAAGGAGTGAAATATTTAAAAGATGGTAGACATTCAATAACTATTGGGTCTGCAGTAAATTGATAATTATACCCACCATCTTCAGTACAGTACTTGGCACCATATGTATGTGTGTGTATATAGATAGATAGACAGATAGATAGAGATATATAAAAAGAGAGAGATAATATTATTTTTACTATGGTTATCATTTTGAGGTAGAATTTCTATATTTCTAAGTAGTTGTGGATTATAATAGAATGCAAGAAAGTATCTTTCAAAGATGCACTTCTAAATTGTTTCAGCTTCTCAAAAAAGTGGCCCCAGTGGAACTGCCTTTTCCTGTAACAGAACCAATTAGTCTGGCAAGGTTGGGTTTGACTGAAAGCAATTGCAATCTTCAACCACTTCCACAGTTTAGTAAGCAGTCTTCAATATTTGGACCTTGATTTGTACTTTGCTGGCACACACATCTGTCCACAGTCCCTTGTGTAACTATGGGCCACTTTCACTAGTTTACTCCATCACTCCCTCCTCTTCCTCTCATCCTCCTTCCTTGTACATATTTCCTGCACTTCTGTTTTCCTGTTTTCTTGCCTTTAGTCAGCACTCAACAAGGCATTTTTCTAAGAACTAGAGATAAAACATCCAACAGGACAGAAAAAAATAATCATGCTTCAATGGAGCTTGCATTCAAGAAGAAGAAGATAGGCAATATATAAAAGAACAAATAAACAAGGGCACCAGAAAGCTACATAAGCAGAGAACATTCCAGACAAAGGAAGCAGGGAGTCTAAACATCCCAAGGTGGCAGTGCACTTGGCATATTTAAGATGAACAGGGCTGCCAGCTCAATAACTGGGAAAGTTATTTGAAATGACATTGGAAATGTAGTCAGTAGTCAAAATATACAAGGCCTTTATATTGTGCTATAAATATACACACAAAAAAAAAAAAAAAAAAAAAAAAGATTTAAGGGTTTTAACAGCACAATGGCTTCATCTGCACTTATATTTTAACAGGATTTCTCTGGTTGCTGTGTGAACCAGAGACTATTCAGGGGTGGCGAACACGCGGCTAGAGCCGCATGCGGCTCCCGGCCAAAATGAATTTCGGCTCTTTGCCTCTTATCATTATTTTGTATACTGTGCCAAGTTTTGATTTTGTTATGCTCTTTCTGAGGAGGGACCTCTGAGGAGCGATCTCCGAGCACGTAGTCGAACTTGTTCGCCACCCCTGCTATAGATGGTTAAAGATAGAAGCAGAGAAATCAGTCAAGAGTCTCCTATTTAACTTAGCTCAGGTGACAGACGATGATGGTTTGAAATGTTGTATAATAATAAAGCTGGTGAGTCGTGGAATGTATTTTAAGGGTAAGACCAACATAATTTGAGTGTGTATTAGTTATGAAGTGTGAAAGAGAGAGAGATCAAGGGTGGTTCTATTGTGTATTTTTCGGCCAACATAGTAAGTAGTGACACTATTTGTTCAAGAAAGGAAGAACAAACTTGGGTAGAAAATCAAGAGTTCAGTGTTGACACATTAAGTGTGAGATGTCTAATAGATTTATAGTTCTGTGTAAGTCTTAAATTCAAGAGAAAAATGGGTATACAGCTGTGAATCTGAGCCATCTGAACATGAATGGTATTTAAAATGAATGGGGTTGAATAGTCAGAAGGTACCTAAGTGTAGGTGGGAAAGAGGTTAATGGATTTATTTCTAAATGTTTCTTGATTGAAGAAAAATGATGCTGACTAAAAGATCGTGAGACTGTGAGCCCTTGAGATGAGAAGACAACTGAGAGTTGTTAAGGGAATAAATGCAGGTGAATGCATAGGAAAAGGCTATTTGATGTCTTTACCTCTCACTGCCCTGTCCCTGTCCCTCTCCTTCTCAATGTAGAATTGCTGTAGATTATCTATCTTATGAGATGTTCACTACCAAAATGAACTGTTGACAGAGACTCAACTTTCTGAAAACTTCATCTGACACAGTTTCTTCTCAGACCTAACCTATGAATATAAGACATCATCTTGAACAACTGTTACCTCAGTTGCCTCTTCTATAATTGAGGATAATCTTTTTTTTCTAACTAACCCTACATTCATCCTCTGAGATAATACATTGCAAAGCTCTTGGGGCATATAACGTCTTCTATTAATGCCAGTATCCATTGCTATATTTGTAATAGTAGCTAATGGTAGTGAGGAAAGATGAGGAGGAGATGATAAAGTTTGGTTTGTTTCCGTTTTGATTGAGAATGAATCACTGCCTGCTTAGTTTCTGTTCCTTTTCTTTAACATGAGTTTTCAACTTTGCTACTCATAAGTTTAAGTCTTATAAAGTGTTTCCTGCTGAAATGCCATGCTGACTGAAATTCAGCAGCAAATAAATATTGCTGTCCTCACTAATTTGAAACAGTATGAGTTTTAAACCTCTAGCTGCGGGAGATTTATTAAGATTACAGTTTTCATCACCATCCCTTCAGTCCATCAAGATAGGTCAAAGCTGTACAAACTAAAAAAAAAAAAAAAAAAAAAACAAAAAAAAACCTACCAGCAATTTCTTAGAATATGCTTTGAGACAGCAATATTGTTAGGAGCACAAGAAGGAAGTAAATGAAACACATGTCCATAAGCCTTGTAAATATGTGAACATGTTTTTGGATGGAATAAAAATCTTATTCCCTTATTAGCCCCCTTATTCACTCTGAAATAGTGACTTTCGGAAAGATACTTCTTTCAATTATTATGATCTTCTAAGTATCATTTCAGAAAGAGCAAGTTACCCATTCAGTATATTTTTTGATTTAGAGTAATTGGACTCTTGTACAATACTGAAGGATCAATAAATCAAATAATCTTCCACAGAGTTCATTAATATTCATGTAAATACTTTAATATTTATAATGAACAATGCATAAAGATATCTTGAAAGATACTAGAACATTTTCAACAATACACTTTATGGAACAAGAGCCAGCACTTAAAATGACCCCTCTTTTCTTGGTTAGATTTAAATTAACACTCAAGTGAGTGCTAGTACTTTCACCTAATAGACCAGACACGCTCATAAAATTTTGTGAACAAATTAGATCATTATATAACAAATACCATTTTAAAGGTATCAATTGTGTCATTTTTTTCTAAGATCTTACAGTGAATACTTACGAAAAGCAAAAAGAAATCTATTTTATAGCAGTGGTCAATTAAATAATAACCTGATAACCCTTACTACCTACTAAGTTTTCAATTCGTATTTATTCAATGACTGAATACATTTATTATGTGTCTAATTTTTTGAGATTAGATTTATTTACTTTTAGTGATATATGCATATTTATGCATTGTCTTGAGTACTAGATTTTAAGAAAATGACTTTATGAACTTTGTGAGGGTACTATTTCAATGGTACTAATACTTGGGAGAAAGTTATTCATTTATCAAGTTTACCTTTTACACACCCCTTAACTCTGGAAACAATTATTTTCTTTTTTCTTTTAAATTTTGAGTTAGCTTAGGAAAGTAGAAACAACACCAAAGGATTTTCACTTATGATCCTACTTAAAGCACTTGATTTGTTAATGCTTTCTTTGTTATCTTTGGGAAGTGATTAAAATGATTCAAAATTTATGTTGTAATACTCCTCTCACTCATTACCTTTTTTTATTTTTATTTTTTTATTTTTTTTATTAATTTATTTTTTATTTATTATAGATAAAAATATGCACCATAGATGTGGCCCAACCCATCACCCTACCACCACCCAAACCTCCCCCCACCCTTACCCCTACATTGTCCGTTCCTCCAAGTGTTGTGGTAGAGTTGGGTTATAGCCTTCATGTGAAAGCTATAGTTTAGCTTCTTAGGAGGGCTGAGTACATTGGATACTTTTTCTTCCATTCCTGGGATACTTTGCTAAGGAGAATATGTTCCAGCTCCATCCATGTAAACATGAAAGAGGTAAAGTCTCCATCTTTCTTTAAGGCTGCATAGTATTCCATGGTATAC